>JAGDQP010002893.1:0-99431 GCA_022664845.1 Lepisma saccharinum
TTTACCAGAAGCTGCATAGTACTTTCCAGTATATTCAGTTCGATATATTTATAGTTATCTATGATAAGATACCTGATTTTAAAGATATGCTAGATATAATTATGTCAGTATCGTTTCGGAATGCAAGATATAAAAGTTTCATAGTTATACCAGACAGAGACATGCCAGTGCACTTAAGACAATATTATGAATATAACTTGGCTAAATCAAATTTTGAATAGTCTGGTACTGAGTATGAGAAACAACAACTGATGATAACACTGTACCTCTTATGGCGTATAATCGATATGTATTCACATTAAAAAGTGACATCAAAAGACCTTTGTGTTACTCAATAAAATAGTCTTGAAAACGAGCTTTCTAATGGTGAAAAAAGAAAAATATCATTGGGCCACAGGACTAGAGAATACAGCAATCACAAGGTTCCATTTGTTTTGTGGCGCGACGCTCAACAATTTATAGGATCTACCTAAAGGTTATCTCCGCAAAAACCATTTATTTAGCAGAGTATTTAGATGTGAGCATAATATATATGGAATTTATCTATTATAGGAATTACACCGGACCATGGAATCCTTATGTTGCACAACTAGTTCGCAATGAGGCTGATATTATTCTTAATTCCATTGACATTACACTCGAAAATATTGTGGTTGCCGATTATACCGAAAGAGTATTTATCTCACCTGTGAAATTATCAGTATCTGTTGATGAATGTCTTTCACCCTGTCTTTGCTTAACAATGTCGATAAATACGTCTGAACTCTTCTTTACATGGTTTAAAAAATGTTATAAAAGATTGCGAGTCATGTATGAACCAACCCTTCTTGTATCATCTATTCTGCAGGTATGTGTTGATCAACGTCTAACATTCCCTTTCGGAGCTTTAATCCTAACTTTTACCCTCTCTTCCTAGGACACATTTCAAATATACTTACAGTTTCAGTATTCTACACTGGAATGAACACATTGGATGATGTGGCTTAGAGTAACCTACCTGTTAGGATCTTTGTTACACCTTTTTACGTCATGAGAGATAAAGGAAACCTGCCATGGTGCACATGAAGGATCGTTATGATTATAGTTTCAACATATACGACCTTTTAGTATAGCAGACTTTCAAAACGCATATAGTCCTTTTGAACCAGAAGTTTACTTCAAAGATGCGATTCTTGACTATGATTTATTTTATGAAGAGGGAAATACCTTGTTACATATAGTAGAACAACCAATAGTGTTGCAATACATTTCCTTCTATTGTAGAGAGGGCGGAACGTTTCTTCCCGAACTTATGCCAATTGTAGAAAGAACTTTGGATTTTGGTTTGGGGCTTAGATGGAAGAGGAACGTAATATTTCAACATGAATTAGAGAAGAAACACTCTTTCTATTCGTTCCACAAGATATTTTCTTGGAAAGCGATATCACTATGTCATCTTTGACCATCGTTTACAGTTTGTGGTTGTGGAATGTTTGTAAGTATATTGGTCGTTGTGGTAAAATTAGTTTCATATTTAATCAAACGTAAACCAATGTTTTACCGAAAATCACCAGAAGTGCTAAAGAAGCCTCAGTGTTAGATCTTCTTACAGGTATTCAGTTTCAGTTTCGTACCTTTGAGTTATAGGTATGTTTAAGTTCGGTTTAAGCGATCTGTTCTTATTTTCTCTTTCCAAATTTTGCAGATATTTCTTACTGTATTGATTATACATGATTCGGGTGTGTGGATCTTGTACAATAACCAACAACTTCGCTTAGTGACACTTGAAACAATACAATCCTACGAATAAATTGCAAAGCTGACTCATTTTAAACATTGCAGAAAAATGGTATTGATAGCTAAAATTCTCCATACCATGTTGCGAAATCTTCAGTTTCCTTTTCCAAATAAACCTAGGTGCATATATAATTGTTGTCGTAATGTATACCATTGCAGAATACAATGTGCAACAATATAACTTAATATAAAATTCTAAATTTTAAGCTTATATAATTTATAGATAATTTTACTAACAATATATTAATACCAGTACCAGAAATGTATAAAAGAACTAAAGACATATTGTTCTTTGCTCTGTTCTGATTAGTGTTTACAAAATTTCTTACACAATGCTGTGAAACAGATAATTTTACTAAATACAGTAAAATAGGCAATATTAATGATTAAATAGTATAACACTATGACAATAATTATATTTATATAATCACGTAATAATACACCTCACAGAAAGTAATATATACCAACATACTTAAAAAGACGATAATGGAAACGACTACATGATGATATACTTTATAAAAATACTTTGGAACTTATAATTCAGTTTCAGCGCTGGGCAAGTTTGTTGTTCTCCACAAATGCTATAATGAGTTGGAGTTATGTTAAATGCTAAGCTGCTTCATATACTGATATTTATGTAGGCAACACTTCATAAGGCATAGCTTATACTTGGTGTGGGTATTTTTGTTATTGAAGATCTCACTGTAAGAACACATTCTTTGCAGTTCTGTTGTGGAAGATCACGTTTTACGTGTGTGGAGTGTTCCAAAGAATGCCAAGCCTTTCACTAAAAGAATAACTCATATCTAATTTTACGCAATATCTCTATTGTTGATGACAAATTTTTTGTTGCATCAAAAAACAGGCAACCTAACGATTAGTGTTCCTGCTGCAAAATTCTATTTTTTTGCCTTTGAACTTGACGATTTCTGTGCAGAAGTCTTTCATTTATTGTTATTCCCTTTGTTCCTGTAGGTGTATGAAAGCTATTACTTTGAATGGTTATATTGTTTCACTCATATCTATTGTATTGGTATTATGTTTATATAAGTTATTTCATTATAAGGTTAGTGTACGGGCGACAATTTGCAATGTTAAGTATTTTAATAGCTCTAGATCGCATCATAAATAGATTTTTCCGGATACTGTTTAGACAAATAATGATGCCAGAGTTTAATGCGATATTAAAATTTTGGGTGAATAGAGGCATAATACATTCTATATCTCACATATCTCCTTCCAGTGAAGACATATTGGGAAGTGGTAAGAAAAGAATTAAAAAAGCACCACAGGTTCAAGTTACACAATGACCTTCGGGTGATACACTTAGCTTAGGAAAACAAAACAATTCCATCTGTATCACAGCCTGTGTACACAATAGAGTCGGAATGCAATCCATTTAAAGTTGCAAGAATACTGTCTAAAATGTTCTACGTATTTTACCTTACAGAAAAGTCAAAGAAGAGGAAGGACATTCCACACCACTATTAGCTGATAATTGTACAAGAACCTATAGGGCATATGCAAGGAAATTGAAAATCACCATTGCTTCATGTTGCACAGAGAGTTTCGGGTAACAAAATGACTCTGGATAGAACAGCAATCATGTTATTCGCGGCATATTTACATAATCGAGTATCAACACCATCCAATTTAGATATGTTGCCGATATGGTAACCAAGAAAATGTTCTAAAGGTTTTTAATTAATTTGCTATTTTTATTAGTACTATTCCACTTCAAATTGTACGTAGTTAATCGGAAAAGAGGTGGACAAAGACGTAATTATATGATGTGTATGCTTTTCAATATGCATGGTACTTTTAAAAAAATATATGTAGTAAAATTAGACAAGATACTGTACACCAAAAAGGCGGTATAAACTGTTCATGTTCGTAAGATTTAACTTGGGAATTGAGAGAAATTAAACCTTAAACACGAACCATTTTTTAATCAGTGAGCGCTTTGGAATGAACCATATATACTGCTTTCTTCACCTCGGCTGCTGAAAATTTTGTTTCCTAATCCATATACATTTTTCGATATTAATTATTAAAACTTTTGAATACTTGTTATTGAGTTTTACTTACCACACCAGAACAGTTTATAAACTGATTCGTGATTTTTTGTAAATAGTATTGAATTTGCTTATAAAACAATATTTTATCCTTAAATTTATCACTTTAGCTACTATTATTTCTCTTAAAATAACAATGTCTCTTTGTAAAGAACTACTACAAACGACGGAGCCCATTAATTTTCTGAAGAATTGATGTATATCGTTTATTCCATATCATCATATGTTATCCTTATTGTTAATTGTCTTTCAGTATCCAGGTGTCAAACAGAGCTACAGATCTTTTGTTCAATTTCATTACGACTACTACAAAACAACAGATTCAAATTTAATCATTTTCTAAGATGTTTTATGCCATATATTTCCGTTTTTCTGATTGCTCATTTCATACGGAACAGGCAGTCGTTAATTCAATATCGTTAACTCAATATCAAAAACTATTACAGTCTTAGGTATTTAAATTAAATCATAAACCAAGGTGGCGGCCCCAAGGTATAATATTGTCACACAATATCGCTATTCTTCTTTTTCATTTAGTTTTCTGGCGTCATTCTCAGCTACAAATCTGTTATTCATTCTTGGTATTACTATTATAATAGGATATGTTCAAATTTAATTATTTTTACACATGGCGGTAGAACGTAAGTCTGTGTGTCGTCATCTCTTTCAATATTGTGAGTGGTCCTTGTACTTATTGCCACCATCCTAAGCCAAACGCCTTTTATTCTACGTTGGTAACATGATTAGAAAAACTACTACATAAATTTAAAAAAATCAAAATGGCGGCAAGGTGGGCAGTCATTTGTTTATACAGGAATAGCTTGTTTTAGCCCGAACAGGTTATGACAAACAATAAACTGGTATTACTTTTATGAATCTCAACTGAACGTGCGACATGACTTGTCGTCCTGTAAACTCAGAGATGTCATGCAAATAAATTGCCAGATTGACCACAATTTTACTTGTCGTTAGGTTACATACTCATACACAAACAAAACATACAGAGAGAGAGAGAGAGAGAGAGAGAGAGAGAGATGTTACGTAGCATACTCTTGCTCAAGATGGCACCAGATGTCAAACTTTGTGACGTGTGGACAAAAATGATCTTTATATCAGATAGAATATAAGGATTACATTCCTTAGCAAAATTACTTTAATTACGCACTCAACGAGGAATTCAAACCCAGAACTCTCTTAAAGATCTGATCTCATTTAAACAGCGAGCTAGTTCTTGATTTAATTGATTGTTTAATCCAACTTCGAAGATTATTTTGGCTAATGAAATATTAGCAAGTTTGATGACAAACTTTTAAATGAAGAACGGATGTAGAATTCGAACTTCATTCTCAACTCACATTTAATGCACTGATCTTTCGACAGGAATTTACTTTGCAAGAAAATAGCATTTATTTAGATTTAATAGATTTAAACAAGCAATATTTCACTCCTGAAGTTTAAAACCCACTTTCCCTTACGTGGCTGAGAGCACAAGCTTAATCACTAGCACCAGTCATTAGCTTCAGTAAATAATATTTTTAGCATTAAAGCAACACTATTTAAGCAATAAAGTTATCGAAACTAGATCCTGATAAGTTTATGTTACCCGGATACAGCTCTTACAAGTTATAGCTAGTCTGATGTGCTCTGTAATTACCCACTTTATTCTGAGTCAAATCTCCTTTATACCACGGCAATGATCAATAAAATGCCAGATATTAAAATATGATCATAAATTATTTTTGTGATGTCATAGCTATTCTGATGAGCGGCGGCAATTAAACAAATGAGTCGGAACACAGTCAGAGAAAAGTGCATACATGCTAAAACTAGGCTTCAACAGCGAGTATCGTATATGGCTGATCAAAGTTTCACAGCACTTGGTGGTGATGATCACTAATATCCCGGAATTTGAATATTTTTGCAACATCTAGATTCACAAGAATGATCTAGAAGTGAGATATAGTTGTCACAGTACTATATTCAGTTTTAAAAAAATGATCTCTAAATCACTGATAATATAGTATTATCAAGAAAGTTCATTCTTTATTAATTTGACCGGTAAAAGAACCAAATTGGGTACTTTTCGAAAGTTCTAGATCCACTGAAATTGTCTAGAATTGACAGTACTATATTCAGTTAAAATATTGATTTCTAATCCCTAACACCATAAAATTAACTATAAAGTACATTTTTGGTAATTTGATGACGTAACAGTCGCCACTAGAACATGAAGCGAAAATTATCAAGATTTCAAGTTATTTATTAAGGTATGCGTTAAGATTGTAATAATTTTGACATAATTGCAGATAACGTTACTACAAATCACTATGCTAAATCTTGTCCTTATTAATGCAGTATTGTGAGAGTTATTAAATAAAACATTTAATATTGGATTCGGTCAAGAAACTATATATAATAGCGACAGCTGCTGCTATAATAAATCAGATATAAACACAGTTTCAATTTGTAACCCTTTCCTTTTACTTTCAGTATAATGCATATATTGTTATACGTATTGAGTTCGTATATGAGATCGAACAAGATATATGTGCATGCTAAAACCCAACTGCTAATGGACTAGAACACAATATAAATTAATAATTCTATGGCAACAAAAACATTCAATATTCCATGATCAAAGTTAATGTCAAATGGAATAGGCAATTGTAACTAATATTAAATAATGTACAGAGAAAATAAGTCTGCAGCTTCTAGAAAGTTGCATTTCTTTCATTAAATAAAATATCATAGTTCGGAACCGTCAATGCATTTGCAGTCATAGAATTTAGATCATCGCGAGGACAAAGAACGATGCCATTCCAGTTGAGAAAGAATTGGCTATAATATTTCTAACATAAGAAGGTGTCTTATTTAAAACTGTGAGTGTATTTTTCTTACCTTGTGTATTGAGCTTCTAATTTAGAGATGCAAGTGATCCACTATTTTGATTTTTTCTTTCACGGAAAAATGTTCTAAGTCTTAAGATCCGACACTTCCTTGTCTCAATGATAGGATGAAGAGAAAAATAACATTTTAATAAATCTGTGTAAACTAGTATATCATTGTCAGTTGTATTCTTTTACAGTTTATTATTATGCGAATCTGTCAATGTTATTTGTAATTGTAGGGATACGACAGGAAATTTAAAACAGGTATAGATTGCTAAACACATTTAACGAGTTTGTATATTATTTATTTGGGCGTTAAAATTATATAATATTTTAACTAGACTTGCCATATTTTCCACACTGTCAATGCCGTTATTAATCAGACGTGAAATTTGCTATTTTTGTTTTTTATATGTTATTTTATGTACATGTGAAAGTACCCCCCTGTTGGTGCAGGGTGCGTAAAATACGTTTGCAACACAATTAGTCTTATTATTACTACTTCAAATATACTACCATTACCACTACAACTACTAGTAATGTTAAAACCAGGGTTGAAAAAACATGTTTTTATTAAACATTTCCTTAAAAAATGTTTAATAAAAACATGCTTTTTATAAACATTTTCTTAAACATGTTTTTCCTAAAGCTATTTATTATATATATGGTAAAAACGTAAAGGGATACCAGGGGCATGCGCACGGACTGTGAACGGCGAATGGGACATGGGGAAGTAGCGCTCCACATATTCTCGACCAACGGCTCGAAGCGAAGTGGGGTAGACAGTCCTATGCTCGGCTGCCCTAGAATACAAAGGACACTATGGTACTTAATTTGACAGGAGGCTGAGTATGCCTCAGAGCATCAAATATGGGAAACATTGAAGGACAATTCTCCAGTGGTCTGGCAGGGATTTGAATGTTCTTTCATTCCGGCAACAATGCCTGCCATTTTCCTTTTACACAGTCTGTGTTTGGCTTCTGCTGTTTTATTAATTTCGGAAGGATTAACTTTAATGAAGTGTGTCCAGATTAAATCTATTTTGTTTTTCTTCTCGTGCAACCCATTGATAATGAGTCTATAAACGAACAGTAAAGAAGCAGAGTACATGATAAGTTCTACCACTCGCCATAACTTGTAAGGGGTTCAGGGGGACCCAACGAGCACACCACGATCCATTGGGACATTTTGTTCTTATTCTTTACGGTCTAAATAAAATTTATATCGATGTTCCAAAAACAACTTGTTTTAGGCCATTATGGCGGCCATTTTTGTCCAAAACTGCTGAAAAAGTTAATTGTCACAATTATTTTCTAAGAGACCCACGTAAACCCCTGACCCATCGGAAATAATTTTATATTACTCCTTATTGTCTAAATAAAATTGATAGCTATGTTCGCACAAAATAAAACTGGTTTTAGAACATAATGGCGTCCAATTTTGGTCGAAAATTGCTCAAAAGTCAATGTCTTGTAATATATTTCAATGAGACCTCACGTACAAGGCCTGACCTTTCGGGACAAATTTTATATTATTCCTTTCGCCATAAATAACATTTATAGCAATGTTCCCAAAAAAAGTATTTTTACCAAAATGGCGACCGTTTTTGATGGAAATTTTGTCAAAGACGTATTTTATTTTGCTTCTCCTTTTAAAAAGTATTTGAGTTTATAGAAAAATATTTAAAACTTCATTTAAGCTTCAAAATCGGCACTGTGTTAGTGGTTTGGTTCACAAAGGTGGTAATTACACAGTAAACGCCCCTCAATATTGAGAGTCGAACATCGGAAACACAAAAATGGGTGCTTATAAAGTAGGTTGCATCAAGTATCACATTAAAAGATTTTTAAATCCGAATATCAATATGAGTTATTTTCTTTAGAAAGGGATTTTAGGGATAACAAAAAAAAACTTAAAATATTTGCTTGAAAATTGCCCAAAGACCGTTTGGACTTTGTTTTTAAAAAAAAGAAAGGAAACCTTCACGTTGAGACAAGAAACTAAAAATCTGAATGAAACCCGGCACTTCGGAACTTGTTTTGACGTAAAGAAATGGTAATTATACCAAGACCATCCCCCAAAATTGGGGATCTGAAGGAGAGGAAAGGGGCCCTGAGAAATGAAGATTTTCTTAAATATTTTATATTATGGGACATAAAATTAAATGATTTTTTCCGACTTACGAATATGATTTATTTTTTTCAGAAAAGAATTTTGAGGATTTCATATTTATACTAAAATGAAAGTGCTAAAATTTTAGAAAGAAATGGTGGCCATTTCTCTTTCTAAGCACTTTGCTATAAATTTGGAAACCCTTAAATCTTTTTCTCAATAACGTAATTTAAATTCCTATTCTGTCAGAAATCCACTTATTTGATACTCCATATGACCTACTCATAAACTTCATCTTTCAAGCATCGGAGTTTTCCACACTTTCTGCAAGCCAAGAAGAGGTTTCTAATTTTTAGGAGCCGTTATCGCAAATTTTGGCCAAAAACAAGTACCGCAGTGCCGGTTTTAAAATTTTAGAGAATTTTATTTTTTCTTTAAACCTGAGGGTTACTTTCTTTAACATAGAAAACTCTTTTTCTTAAAATTGCAATCAATGTCGATTTTTTTTTAAGAATATATTTCAAATTTATATTCAGTAGAAAAACATATCGTATAGCTACAATTTTTTTTAGGTGGAGACACTGCCAGTTTTGAAGTTCAAATACGTATTAATATTTTATTTCAACTCAAGTTTTTGTTTTTTATTTTATTTTATATTTTTAAAATAGAAAGCTGTCTATGACCAATTTTCGATCAGAAATGGCCACTATTTTGGCCTAAAGTGATGTTTTCATTTTAGGAACATCGCCCTAAATTTTATTTATACCATAAGTAATAATGTACAATTGGTCACGAAGGATTAGAAAGTGTACGTTACGGCTCATAGAAAATAATTGTGAAAAACATTCTTTTGTTCAGTTTTCGACCAAAATTGACCGCCATTATGGTCTAAATCCAGTGTTATTTAAATTAAAAATTTAATTTAGACAATAAGGAATATTATAAAATGGGTCCCAATAGATCAGACGTGTACGCGGAGGTACACAGAAAATAATTTTAATAAATAGGTTTTCGATTATAAAAAAAAAATAATCTTAAAATAGCCTATTGGCCAATTCGACCAAAAATGTCAGCCATTATGGTCTAAAATCAGTTTTCGTTTTTTAGAACGTCGCTATCAATTTTGTTTAGATCCTAAAGAATAAAAAAAAGAACCCCGAAGGATCAAGGGGAGGATGGTTTACGTGAGATCTCCCTCGCTCCCCGTCTAAAATTCCAAGCACGGAATAAAAAATGATTATCAAATCTTCACAGTTACTCACTACTTTCCCTTTCCTCATAAATATAATAAAAGAGACAGAGCATTGTAATCATAAAAGCAAATACATGCCCATTAAGTTTGTCTTTTCCTGACAGTTTCTCACTATAAAGAAGGAAGTATTGGAATATGAACCTCTTGTTTCATGCTGCTGAAAGCAAATTAATATTTCTGCTTCTAGCATTCAAAAGATAAAGAACAAACAAAACAACGCATTTTATGTCTCCACCTGTAGGCTTGCGGCTCCATTATACTAATTATTTTGTAACTAGTTTTCACACGGGATAAATTAGATATGTTTTATTGGTAAATATAAAACAAAATAATACTCTCGTACTCTTAAAAATGATATGATACTTTCAAATGAAAATAAATAAAATTAACATATTTTAAACACGGTTTGAAAAACATAGTTTAAAACAAATGCTCAAACAGTTTTAAGAAAATATTTAAAACACGTTTAAAACATATTGTTTAAATATTCCAACCCTGGTTCAACTAATACTACAACACCGATTACTGTTACTGCAAAAAATCCACTTCAAGCAACTTCGGACAACAATAAGTTTCGAATGCTTTAGTTATTTCGAGCACTCGAACTGTTCGAGCAGAGTTCCTGCTTTATTACGTCATCAGATTACCTTTGTGTCTTTATTTTCCTGTAACTGGTTAAATGAGCTTCAGTGTTGCCAACCAACCAAATAATAATAATAATGGGTTATCTAACTAAATCTTCATAGGTTTTCACTTTTGAACTGGGATAGACAATACGAAACTAAATTTTGACACACATTAACGATGGTTAGTCAAAATAAGGCAAATCCACAATTTTCAACATATCTCAACAAATCTTTGAACAGTTTCCTAATTTGCGAAGACGATGAACATAGAGTAAGTACGAAAAAAAAATGACCAATGTATACGAGAGTTGGTCAAAATATTGAAAATACACAATTTTCGACATACCTCAACAAAACCTTTGCACAGCCTCCTAATTTGACAAGACGAAGAACTTAGATTAGGTCCGAAATCAAAATATTGAACCATATATACGAGGGTTGGTAAAAGTATCATAAAACGACAATTTTGAACATATTTCAACAAACCTTTGCAGAACTTCCTAATTTGACAAAACATAGAAAAGATAGTAGGCCTGAGAGAACAAATTTGAGCCATATACGCGAGGGTTGCTCAAAATATTGCAAATCCACAATTTTCAACATATCTCAACAAAACTTTCCACAGCTTCCCAATTTGACACGACAAAGAACATAGAGTACGTGCGAAACCAAAATTTTAACCTGCATATACGAGTGTTGGTCAAAACCTCGCAAATCCAAAACTTTCAACATATCTCAACAAACCTTTGCAGAACTTCCTAATTTGACTAGAAGAAGAACATAGAGTACGTCCGAAACCAAACTTTTTGACCCATATATGCGAACATTGGTCACATTATCGCAAATCTACAGTTTTGAACATATCTAAAACAAACTCTCCAGAGCTTACTGATTTGACAAGACGAAGAAAATAGAGTATTCCCGAAACCAAAATTTAGACCCACATATACGAGGGTTGTTACAAATATCGCGAATTCACAATTTTCAACATATCTCGTCAAAACTTTGCACAACTTCCTAATTTGCTAAGGCGAAGAACATAGACTGGGCCCAAAACAAAAATTTTGACCCATATATAAGAGGGTTGGTCACATTCAAATTTTGTAAATTTTGTAGAATTTTGAACATACCTCAACAAAACTTTGCACAGCTTTCCAATTTGGCATGACGAAGAAGATTGAGTAGGTCCGAAACAAAATGTTGACCCATATATACGAGGGTTGGTCGAAATAAAACTCATCCACACTTTTCGACAAATCTCAACAGTATTTACGAACTGTAAGCTGGTATATAAAGTACCCTTGGCGGCGTATCTTGAACCACCAGTGATGCGTCAGCGTTAGCGGTGTTTACTTATGGAGTAGAGAACGCAGGTCCCTCAAATGTTCAAATTTTATTATAAATTATACCTACCTGGATGTGGACTGATTTGGATACATGCTCGCTCTGTTGAAATGTTTATAAAGCGTAATTTTCCCTTACCTAAATTGAGAATAACCTATTTTTCTTTAAACTAATCTTCAAATGTATAGGAACATGCAACGTTTACTAAAAATTTGCCAATGCTATGAATTTAAACTAAATGGTAAAATCCATAACAGGCCCATAACTCAACTCCTAGTGTACAGAAATCTTTGAAAAAAATATTTGTACCAAAATGCACGTGCGGGATTATACTGTGATGCTTCTGAAATCAGGAGCGTGTCAGGAATAACTCTACGGGGGAGGGGCAACTTCAATGTTTTAAATAGCAACATACATTGATTTTGCTTCCATTGAAATAAACGCTAAATTTTAAAAAACTTTTAGATGGAACACCTTTCGACAGCTCATGCCATTTGGCAACTAGAAGACGTAATTGGTGGTCAAAACTGAGATGGGTTTTCTGTACTTTCGGATGTTGTAACTCAAAGGAAATAATTAATAAAAGTTTCAAACTAAAGTAAAATACTAAATGAGATATGCAGAATTAAACTGTGAAATTTTGAAAGCAGGGGTTTCCCGGAAATGCTGTTACTGCCGGAGAACTTCAAAATCTTACATAGAAACAATAGTGGATTTTGCTTTCTTTGAAGCAAACAAAATTTTGAACCATTTTCAGACGAGACATTGTTTAAAATCTCGTAACATTTGGGAATTAGAAGAGTTAATTTTAGGTAAACAGTAAATTTACGAAGTAGCACTTGTAACTGAAGATATTTAAAACTGTTTCCTCTGAAAGTTGTTCTAAATTTCATGTTTGTTTCAAAGAAAGCAAAACCGACCATTGTTTCTATTTAAAATTTTGAATTTGCCCCCCGTAATAGTATTTGGGACGTCTCTGTTTTCGAAAACTTCACAGTTAGATTCCGCATATTCCATTAAGTATTTCACTTTAGCTTGAATTCCTTCCTTATTTGCTATTTCTTTTGAGTTACAGCATCCGGAATGTCCTGAAAACCCTTTCCAGCAAGTTGTTTTATCACCAATTAGTTCTTCTAGTTGCCAAATTGTATGAGCTATCGGAAATATTTTATTTCTTCTAAACATTATTCAAAATTTAGCTCTTCTTTCAATGAGCCAAAATCAACTCCTGTTGTCTTTAAAATTTTAGAATTTTCCCACCGTGTAGGGACTTTCTAGACGGCCCTTATTTCACAAGCATCACCGCGTGATTCCACACACACTTTGGTATGAACGTTTTTTTGTTTCAAAGATTTCTCTGCAATAGGAGCTGAGTTATGCCCCTTTAAGGTGTATATAGGATGATTTCAAATCATAAATAAATTACGATCCTTCCGAAGTGAAGCGAAAAATTCACAATGTTTTTTCCAGTGGAGTGGAGCAGCATTATTTGTTTTCAAATCCTGAGCATATAGGATATAACAAACCTTAAGCCTTTTGTATCAATTTTTCAGATGGTGTGGATTTGCATCATTTGGGCTAAACCATAGTTGTGTCAATTTATCCAGTGTAAAATAGGATTGAAGGCCATTTTATCCAGTATGTACCTGGACGTCAAGGAGAGGGCTGTAGCCCCTATAGGCTCCCATATTGATCCGCGCCTGTAGTATATGTGTAATTAGTCCTTGTGACAGAAGCCAACAAAACGATGATTTGGTATAAAATGGTGGGACCAGATGAAACTTTCAGCACTTCTACACTGACATGTATAGAGCACCAAAATACGTGATAGACATTCCAAAAATGTAGCTATCCAAGATGGCAGCAATTCAAAATGGCTGCCGACGCTATTTATTAACATCAACATTTCTCGGCTATGAGTTATCCGATTTCGATTATCTTTTTTTTAAATAATAGATATTTTTATTAGCTGTATTTATGCTTATGAGTAATGTTTACGTAAATCTAATAATTTTTCAGTTAAATGTAAAAAGTTTTCATTTTAGTCTAAAATGTTTTCTTATTTAATATTTAACTTTGAAACGACTGGTTTTAGATAAACCTATGTCCTTACACAATATATAGCGTGTAACTTAGGCTTTAATTTTAAAAAAAGATCAATTAAATCCGACAAGTATAATCAGAGATATGGACAATTGTTTGAAAAATTCTGCAATACGAGGTAACATTACGGACGCACTAATGCGTGTAGAAGCTACATGGTGTTTTGATATAAAATGCAGGGAGCAAATTAAACTTTCAGCTTTTGAACACTTGTCTATGAAGAGCACGAATATGGGTGATAGATATCACAAAACGGTAGTTATTCAAAATGGCGGCCTTTCAAAATCGTGGCTATCGCCAATTATCAATGTTACGAGATATCCTTTTTTAAATGAAAGTTCATTTCTTTGCCTTCAATTTTTAAGAGCAATATTTTCATAAATATAATATTGATTTCTTGTTAAATTTAAAAATGCACATTTAAACCTAAATTATTTTATTTAATAATTACTTATGTATATTTAGTTTTGGTTTATTAAGTGAAATTGAAAAATAACAAAAAATGTTTATTATTTTCTTATTTAAGGTCGTATTAAGAAACGATATTGTTTAGATAAATATTTGCTTTCAAAATGCTGCTGGGCCGCGGTAGGTTAATGGTTTAGCGCTCACCTCTGATGCTAGGGGTGGTTGGTTCTATCCCTGCTCCTGCTATATGGACTTTATGGTGGATTAACACCGTATGCGTGATTTTTCTCGGGCTTCTTACGTTTCCTCCCAGTTTCTTTATTCCACCAATTCATCTCATCATCCATCCTGTTTGACCCAAAGTTGGCTAAAGGTCTTAAAATTAAATTCAAAAGATGCTTCATTTAATATATACTTTTATTTGGAGAAAAGGGCTATAATATCCGATAGTCTGGACCTTAGAAATCACTACTAATAAACAGTTTGGTTTTCTGTTCTACTGTACAAACAGGTTAAAGCAAGTAAATGCATTGTGACTGAAAGAAACTAACTGAAAGTACTTTATTTTGGCCAAAGTGTCTCAGAAATTTATTAAGAAGTGGCATCAGCTGTAATAAGATTCCATTCAGGACAATCTGTGACAGTGTAAAGGCATGCAGGACAAAGAAAGATTAAAATGTTTACTGGAAGAGAACAAAATAATGTCACAACATATAGAAGCATACGAATCGAGTGAACTGTTCCATATGAGTTATTCAAGACTTGGAAATTTACTTGTGACATGTATTCCAAGAAAATATAAATTGGAAGTGCCAATGAGCTGCGATTAAATTATTTACATCCAAAGGCGGGTGAAGTCGATTGTTGCTAACTACCATTGTGCAAGGATACACTGGAACGCGCAAATTTCCAGATAGGGATTTAGATACGAAGACGGAAAATACTCTTAAGTATACCAGAGGCTGAAGAGTATCAATGGAGACAGGACAGCGAAGGAAAGCTATGCACCAATTTGATCGCCGGAGCATTTGCACCAGAAACTGTTGTACTTGCTATCCTGCGTTGCTGTTGTTACAGAAATACGCAGTAATTGCTCTGGTTCAGATTATTAATTAGCGTATTATTGCTCTTTTCTTCAAATAAAACCAGTGTCTTTTCTAAAAGCATTTATTTATCTAAAAATAGTAGTTTTCTAACATTTTTTATAAAACATTATGCAAATTTAAATAAGAAAATATGATGCATGAAATTTTGTTTTTCCTCCTTTTTTGAAAAGAAATTTTCACCTAAACCTAAAATCTGTCTCAGTCAAATATTTAATAAAAAGGATTTCGGTTAAAATTCACATTTTTATATTTAACTGAAAAAAATAAGAGATTTATGAAGATATTGCTCATTAAACTCAAAGACGTTATCTTTAATTTTAAAAAGGAACCATCGAAATCGGATAACTTAGAGACGAGATATGCGATGCGGATATATGTACCATTGAAAATTGGCGATAGCCACCATTTTGAATGGCCGCCATCTTGGATAGCTACATTTTTGGAATGTCTATCACGTATTTTGGTGCTCTATAAATGCCAGTGTACAAGTGCTGAAAGTTTCATCTGGTCCCTCCATTTTATACCAACAACTTGTCTGGCACAAGGACTATAATGTACATGCAAAATTATTGTATCAGATATAAAGTACGGTCTATCCCTTAATGACGAAATATCACAAAGTATTGTGGTGCTATGTCTAACGGTGTGGACTTTCATTGTGTTCAAACCTTTGTGTATATAAAGACGGAACACCAGATTTAGCTCTCTATCTCTAGAATTACAAATATTAACACGTTTCTTCAAAGAAACGTCTTTCATTTTCCTATTTGGTCAATTGACTCCTTGTTATAAAATGTTTCGTTGTGAGGAATTTGCTATTCTATTGATGGCCATCAATTCTAATTTACTCTGTATACAGGAAAGCGGCACAATGATGAAAAATCACACCGTTGTAAAGTCTCCATTCAACTAGATGCAGTTTCTTCATCTGAGATGAAACTAACCGTACATTATGTGGGATTTTAAACAATTCACTTAATTTTTCAATTTTTCACGGTTTGGGCTGCCGCCGTCTTAGATTCCAAATTTAACAATTTAAAACTCGGAGTTGAAGTAAGCACTCAATGAACGTCAGTTTTCTAACTACATGAGGATTATCATATTTCGAGCTGTCGCCTAAATTATCACGTACGAGTTTCAAAAATTATTATATTTTGGTCTACTGCCCATATCGTTTTAAATATTAAACTTTTTGACCTTGAATTGTACCAAGCACCCCTTAAAACTCCCAAGTACGAATTTTCACAAACATCTTATTCTGAACAATTAGGATATTTCGGGCTTCCGTATTTTTTTATTTTAAATGTTAACATTCTAGTTCTGAGAATCCAAATTAAATCCCTTTTTAACTCCTAGGTATACCCCTGTAGCACAAATAGTTGTCCAAATGTTAAAAAATCGCGCATGGATGGATAATCGTTAGTAATTTCTAACTATGGAAAATGTTTATTTTGAACTTTCGTACAAAAACAAACTTTAATTAATGAGTTAGCTCCAGTTTTCCATCCAACAAAAGATGAAAACTTTGATATGCAGTGGGAAAATTGTTGGTTAGAAATTGTGCGATAAAGCTACATTGGGCCAACCGTTTTTCAACGATACACAACTGAAAATCATTGTAGCCGAAATATTTTGAGCTACTAGCAAGAAGTTCACGGAAATCAGATGATCTTTTAAATACGAAATTTCGGGCTCGAGTCATCTTGGATTTGAATATTGAACACTGTTTCCCTTGAAATTGATCTCAGCACCCTTTTAAATCCCTAGATATAAGAATCACGATAATGATATGAACTTCCAAAATATGACATTTCGCGCTGCTGCCATCTTGGATTTCAAAGTATGACAATGTTAGCTTTAAAATTGAACTCAGCACCCCCTTCAAACCCCCATATATGAACCCCAGTAGCACATGCACGTTGGCTGCTCATGAGACCCATCACGTCCCACATTGTTAATGCTGGCGGGAGAGCGGCCCGCTTGATCCCACGTCGATCGATGCTCGATCGACATTGATTATCAGTATAACTATTTTACCTATTTTCTAAAACTATAATAAGTATTGTATAAATACAAAGAATACTCGATTTTTTTACAAAACCTTTTGTTCGTAGTGAATAAATTAAAATTAAAAACTAGACCACTCGTCATGGAACCATAACGATCATGTCGTTCACCGATATCTATATTGGTAAATGTCGGTTCATATGGGCAAACAGATCTTTATTCAAGCTCCACTATATCCCTCTGATGATAAAATATAAAGTTCATGTTGTAGTCAACACGCAGCCAGCTTTGATGACAAAGAAATTGTTCGTCCAAGTTAAAATGCAGAAATAACCTGCTCTTCCACGGGAGGACATAGACAAATAAAGTGTTAAAGTTCATTGCGTTTTTCCCAAGGAGTCTTTGATCTATGTAAGTACATAGAAAAACCAACAAGATATATAGTAATATTTATTACGCTGGTTATCGTACACCGCCAGAACTGCGGACGTTTTACACTTTTGTTTCTTTTGTACGGTAGAAGGTAGCGTATTTTCTCGAGGCCATGTGGTTGTTAAGATAAGTTCCCTTTAGTAGAAGGATAAGTTAAGGTTATATTTATTTACATTTGTTTTAAATCGTTTTTTTTTAAATTGAAGGTGTTTCAATGTAATGTAAAAAAAATGAAGTTAAACGCGGAAGAGACGTGAAATGATTACAATTGAGCGGAGCTACAAATTATAGCATTAACGTAATATCAAATATAACATTATTTTACAAACTAGCAGTGGTCGACAAATTTTAAAATTCATTCGCGCATAGAAATGATGTAACTTTAGCTACATAAAAATAGTATTTTTTACATAAGTAGAATTTTTTTACAATTTCTAACGTACTATTTGTTGTTGGTTTGTCTATGTTGGTAGTTCTATATAAAATTATAATTATTTTTTTAAAAAAGTAAAATATTAGAATTACATTATGTTCACAATGTCAATAACCGATTTTGATCGAGATCGATACCCAATATTGAGCAATGTTGATGATCGATGTCGAACAATGTCGATGCACGATGTGGATCTATATCGTTGACCGATATTGTCTAAGATGTTTGCCATTCAATATTGGGCCCATGTCGTTGAACGATATCGATCGATGTCACAAAATTCAATATGCCCATATCGGTCGACGTGGATGTGCTACTTGGAAAATTTTACGAGATTTTGTTAATTTTAACAATTATGATATTTCACGTTGGCACCATCTTAGATTTTAAACTTCAAAAATGTTAGCTACGGAATTTAACTCAGCCGCCCTTCAACCCTCAACATGTGAAATGTCACAAAATTCTGGTGATTTTTAACAATTTTGTAATTTCGCGCTGGCGCCAACTTGGATTTCAAAGTTCAACAACTTTAATTTAAGAGTTAAACTCAGCATCCTTTCAAACCTCTATGTATGAAATTTTCATGATTTTAATAATTATAATATTACGGCCTGGCTCCATCTTGAATTTCAAAATTCAACAATTTTAGCTACGGAATTTAATTCAGGGCCCCTTCAAATTAAAATTTTAGTGAAATTCGGATGATTTTCAAAATTATGACATATCACGCTGGCGTCATATTGGATTTCAAAGCTCAACAATTTAACTACGGAATTTAACTCAGCGCCCTTTCTAATTCTCGCACATGAAATTTAACGAATTTCTGATGATATTTAACAATTATGATATTACGCTCTTCTTGGATTTCAAGGATCAATAATTTTAACTTCGGAATTAAAATCAGCACTTATTCAAGCGGTGATGATATTATGATGTTTCGTGCTGCCGCCGCCTTGGAATGCAAATTTTAACATTTTTAGACTCGGATTCGTAGTCAGCGTCCTTCGGAGCCCCAGGAATGTTGGAGTTAAAGTACGTATGGAATCACGATAATAGATTTTTGATACATAATTAGTTATCTGTTGTATCGAACTTTTATAGTTGAAATTATACTATGAGCAGAATAATAGCATCACAGTTGGCAACATTGTCTAGTGCGTCCTTTACCAAGATAAACGGAGTGGAAGTGGAAATTTCAGGACTTTCGAGCGCTCTATTCTCTTTCGAGCGCTCGAATTTAGGATTTGGAGCAAAAATGTTCAAACAAATCAGTTCGAGCAGATTTTGTTTGATCACATTTTTCTCGCTCGAAGATACATTTTTGTGTTTCGAGCGCTCGATATCCAATTGAACACCTCTATTAGTAACTCATACAAACATTGTCACACAGAGACGCGTAACTGAAGAGAGAACAACTGACGTTTGCAATGGTTGGTATGTCTGGTGTAACTACCTGCAAAATTGATAAGTTATAAACTGTAGGTCGTCTGGAAAGAGATGTGTGATCATTTGAACCGAAAACAACTTATTTGAATGTCTAATGAAATATAGAACTAGTTAAACAAAACGCCAAGATCGGCTCAGATTGACCCATTATCGATTATGTTTCAAGTTATTACACAATAAATTCGTGAGTTTAACGTCATATTTTCCCAAAGGATATCTGGACACATACCAGAAGAATACACGAATTTCACCCTTCTGTGTAATAGAGTAATGTACAACAAAATAACGTTTTGACCTCATGAGTCAATTAGACCCGATCTTCGCGTTCCGAGGGTTAAATTAAATATTAATAACATCGCATTTAATTGCTTTAAAACATTCAATCTAAATATGCTTTGTTTACAGCAATGGAACTTTGAATTTAAAAAAAATATATCTAAAAACTACTTTTTTCTGACTTAAAATGGAAACATTGGTATAAACAATGAAATTACTGTGTTTATTAATTAGATTGTGGCATTATTTCCCCCTCACTTCTGTGATCACTATCTTATTGATGGCGTCACCTTCCGTTGCTCTGTAAGACCCAAGGTCCATTATCTTCGTATGTCTTCATCTATCTACTAAATCGTGATCGATCTGATTGAGAGTTTTGCCATCCGGAGATATTCATGTACCGGTATATTTGTGTATAGCTTTGTGTTCAAAGTACGTACTCTTTACTACTAGTAGATCTTTCGATATCGCAAGAGTTAGCAATCTTTCTCTATTTTTGTTGGCGATTTCGTGAAGGCTATATTGCCTATCCAGATAGGAGTGGTGCTGTTTACGTGGTGGCGCTGATGTACTCAACAGTCACTCATGTCGCTGGTTATGTGAGAGACGACAGTGTTGTAACGTACAATATCCAAAACATCCTACACCGACCGGCTGTACTTTATCGTTACTAACTTTGAAGTAGAGTAAATTTAAGATATAAATGACTGATGACATTACGTCACCCTGGTGCAATTCCCACAATTCAAGATGGCGTCCAGCAATAACGTTACTCTAATATATGTTACACCCAAAAGTTTGGTATTAAGTGTTTTTTTATTGTTGATGACCTTTAAGTAAGGTGTATTTGAGAAGAATATAACTGATGAAACCTTATCACTCTTAGGTAACTCCCATAATTCAATATTTCGTCCGTGGATAACGTTACTGATCAACTCATTGTGTCATATGGCGGAATAATAGCGCATGACACACTCAATTTTTGCTTCTTAATTTTTTAAAAATGTTAAGGACTTTGAAGTAGAGTCTATGTAAAAGGAAAACGGCTGTAACATCTTGTCACTTAGGAACTTCCACTATTCAAGATGTTATACGCCGATGACATCAATGTTCAACACATCGTGTCCTATGACTGAATAACGTGCAATATCTCGGAAACTATAAAGAGGACAAAAAATACTACTCTGTAAGTCACCCCTGTCATTTTGAAATTTTCAAACTGACAATTATTGTAACCATCTTAAAGGAGCATAATGAAACAGTCAGCTTTCAACAGCATTAAAGCGACTGTTTCAACAGTGTATTCACGAATATATATTTTTGAACTCATTTTCTTCCCAAGGTGGTTTCATACATAAAAGAATGTGGTTGAGACTAAAATATCATCTGCATTAATTAGCTCTTTTAACTCCTCTGTCTCAAAGTTCTGTAGCTGACTTTCTGTAGTTAGTATTAAAAAATGAGAACCACAAGCCTGAAAAGCTAATTGCATCAGGAGCAACATCTTCATAAATATACTAAGGTATAATTAATATATTTAACAGTGGCGTTTGTTATTATTAATAAAAACGGCATTGCCTTTAGACATCTACATTTGCACTGGTTCTTTCATAAGAGAGAACATGTTTCATAACCACTGTTCGAGAACTAGCCTGCATTCCAATTATTCGGGAGAAAATAAGGCCACGATCAATTAATATCCTGCCTGAGCCAACTCAAGTGCGTTTATTTGCTTTGGATCTAAGCACAACAAGCTTTGGTATTGGCAAGAGAAAGTCCCATGTTCAAAAGTTTGCATTTGCATCTCTCCTATCGTTAAAGCAAAATGACAATTAACCATTGATGGTAGCATCATCCGATTCGTTTTGTTTGCAATATATTCTGGATCAGTTCTAGGATCCAGAGGATAGATACTGGTACATTCCACCCCTGTCCACAGCATCTGATGAAAATCTAACATTTATTAACTCTCTGTACTTGTCTTGCATACTGTCTTCACATAATAGTTGCAAGTTATTTTCGAGTTAAATTGTATGAGTTGCAGAAGGGTGACAAAATGTCATAAGCCATTTTTATCATAAACAGACTGTACTTCAAAGTTGCTAACGACACAAAATACTTCATCCCAAAATTTGGGTGCGTTATATGCCATTATTCAGTCATATGGAGCAATGCATTGAACAGTGGTGGTATCGTCGGATTCCATTTTGAATTGCGCGAGTTGCTCAAGGGTGACAAGGTGTCATCATCCATTTTCGTCTCAAATAAACCCCACTGAAAGGTTCTCAACAACAATAAAAAACTTTATACAAAAATTTTGGGTTCGGGCCCAAAATCCATTTGCCTGCCGGACTACCGTTCTCAAAAGTGTCTTAACACCGCCCTTTGTAAAAAAAAACATTTCTTTTTCCATAAATTTAATACTTCATTATAGTAGGGATCGTCAAATGGAGGACTTCGGTCCGCATCCGCACCAGGAAGCCTTTCATCCACAGTTTAATAAGAATTTACATTTATTTATGGAATTTTGGCACCTTTGTCTCACGCCAGGTTTGATACGATGTTCAAGAATATTGTGTGAATGCATTATATGTATACGTTACAAGTTGAAAAAATGTAATGTGAATTGATTTCCTTTTTTTACATCTTTGTAATTACTCTACACAAATATACTGAGTAACTAATAAGTATGTTACTGTCCTTTTTCAATTTCTCAAATAAACAGAGTAAATATATGAAGGTAAAATATTATACGTGCTGTAGATTCAGATTTTTCCTACTTAATCAATCAAAATGTCTGTTCTAGGTTGTAAAAGGTCAAACACAATACCTAAACGTATTTTTCGTAATATGGCATTATTGTTTTCTTTGTGCAAAAAAAACTAGATTTGATTTAAGTTAAAAATACACCTTTTTCAAATACAATATTATGACACAATTTTCGAGCAGAAAAATATTTCTCCTAGATTATGTATTGATACAAAATAATTCTTTACACCCTCCTTTGTTGATCTACAGATGATCCATTAATATTAACAGAAAATGATATAGTGATTTTCGGATCAAGAAAAATAAGAAACAAATGCAACTCTCAAGATTGTTTGTACTTAAAATCAAAGCGTTATGGATCATCTTCCATAATGACTGGTTAGTTATGCTGTGAAATAGGACAGTTTTCTAAAACTATTATTTATCAACGTACCTTTCACACATTGAACTGATTACCTGTCAGACGGTAGCGATGCACTGATATGTATTTTAATACTTCTTGAGTGTAAAGAAAGACGAAAAGAAGGACATAATGTGATATAAAACTGACATATATAATAATGATTGCATTGATTACTTTTAGTTTCTGCATGTCACATGTAAATAGCAAGAAATAGAAGATGCACGAATAAAAAAAACTTATAATTTGAGTTTTTACTTTCTTATATCTCTTGTTAATGTTTGCAGTTATTCATTTAGCCTTCCCTTGTAAAGAATTTCTGATTTGCTATCATCTTTGAAGAAGATTGGATTGTCGACCTTGGCAGCTGAAGTGCTCTGTCTCATTCTAGAAACCTTTCGCAATACCTAACATATAGTTTATAACACGTTTACTTTATTCCCGAATATAACGTTCACGTAATGTAGATTTATCATGTTGAATATCATTCTATGCATATATAGACGTTGCTTTACCAACTAACAATAATGGATTAGAAAACCCAATCAGGTAGAGAAATATTGACGAAAGTAAGATAGCCAGCATACGTCATTGTAGCCAGCTCTTAACGGATATTTCATACATACGTAATCACTTATTATGCACTTCTAAGTAATGAAGTAATTTCGAGGGGAAAAGACATCTATAAGGATAGCACGAAATCGGCTTTCACTACAGAACATAAAATACAACAATTCAGAATGAGAGGATCTTGAAGATATGTGTTATATACCGAGTTGTATTAATTGTTTTAGAACTGATATTAACTTGGCATAAAATTAATTGCAGTCTACATAGGACTGGACACGTTTTTCTAACCTAAACGTAAGTATTTTTTTAATTGAAAGCAAACTTTCGCTTATTTGGAAATACTTTCTTATTGTATGTAGCTTCATGCAGAAATTGTGAAGCTTCCAGATATTTACTTCTATGAAAACCCTCTTTGATAGCGTTCTATGTTCATCTTGTAGTTTAAACTCTGTGCGCTGAAGAAAAAAGACGCATTAGGCCGAATAGAAGAAATAGCTCCTTGGTATCTGCTTGAAGATCCAGGTTTGTGATCCCTTATGTGGTAATGAAATATACATCAATTTAATGAAGTAAGGTAAACGCACCAGTAATGGACACTTTACACCGGTACAATTTTAAATTCAAATGCAGTTCAAATGTATTGGTGAAAGAAAACGTTACACGTTTTCCCTGTTGTCTTGCAGTAATTTCTACCAATTACTTTCATTAACATACACTAATTGAGAGTAAATCCCCTTTCATTTTGTCAAATATTCTTTTTGTACAAGTGATGGACACGGAAATGCCTTTATGTTCCAGTAATGGACAACTAGTATAATCGACATACAATTTAACTCAAAATAATTTAAATAATCGTTGTTGATGTTTCGAATATGAGTACTAAACAAGATTATATGTTGTTTAATGCTATTCTTCGATTATCTGATTGTTTCATGGAATTCTACTGAGTGATCATTACTAAAGTCCTGGGTTCGAACACAAGGTTCGACCATTCTTACTGAGGTTTTAACATATTTTCCTCAATCACACCAGGCAAATGTCCTGATTGCAATGTTAGACCTATCCGTTTCCTTTCTCCTATCCCGCCCTGAGCTATAGATTCCTTGTAGCCGTAAAATGCAAATTCTAAGTTGTAATGAATAGTGTCCAATACTAAAACTAATAATTTCATTAATGGACATCACAGCGTTCACCATTCGAAAAAAATGGACCACAAAATTGCTGACAAACTTAAGGTCACGAAGAGTAAATAACAATTCCCAAGTTGGAATAAAACATCTACCAAAATTATGGTTTCGCCTTCTGATGGGTGGAGAGTTTAGCACGCTCGCTTTCTGCTCGCGTGGTCATGGGTTCAATTTCTGCTGATGTTCATTAAGCGGAGTGGTTTAAAATCCACCGTACCAAGAACTGTAAGTCTCGTCCTTAGAAGCTCACCATCTCCATTAGGACGATAATAACGACCCAATCACACAAGGATTCTGATCTCAACTCAGTAAAGAATAGTGAGTGTCCAAAACCGAAAAGTATTAAGTTATTGTAATTTCATGAATAAAAAGCGAAAGCTCGTACCTTAATCACTTGGTTAACAGAATGGATGGAAGATTAATGGACCTAATTTTAACATGATGTCAGAAATATCAGATGAAACCAATGACAAGAGAATAATATTCAGTGGCATCAGAACATACTATGTTAAATTTTCCCATGTAGGTGAAATGAATGATTCCTGCTCTTAAGAAAATCGTATGTTACAACTTTTCTCTTCAAGTGTCCTCTACTGGTAGATTATCAATTACTGGTGCATTTACCTTAATGACTTTTCGTGTTGAGTGAAATATGAAGATCGTTCTTTAACATATGACATACATTATATTGACCATGTAGTGTCTTCGCGTTCAGTATGTCCTGAGGTCGATCCCAGTGGCAGCTATTCTGAGGTTTATCCAGTGTTATGCTAAATCACAGAAGGTTAATACTGAGACGGTACCATAGAAACTATGCCCTGGCAGATTTCTTTCCCACATCTTCACCCACCCTGAGCCATAGTCTCGTAATGGCCATCAATGACATTCAAATTCTATTGAAGGCATAGGTAAACTACCTACTATAAATGTCCTCGTATGAGTACATTCTATTCAGGAAGAAAAGTTGTCTAACCAGAAAATAAATAAAACAGTCTTATTTAGTTCAATGGGATTAGGTACCTGTAGTGAGCATCTTTCCCAGATTTCAGCGTAAGATGCCGCTTCACCTATTTCGCCCAGTACATTCTTTGTGGTACACTTTAAGCAAGTACTTGACAGTCAAAGCTACTCAATTCAAATGCATTTTATATTCTGTGGTGGAGTTTAGCCTGACTCTAAACTATTTACTGACCACAGAAAATGAATTTAAGTAGGAAAAATAAGTGTTTTCATTTAAAAGGACTTGTTTCGTCTGCACGTAAAAGATTACCTGGCATTCACTATAGGCCCTTAGAGAACATATCGGCTAGTTTATTAACTCAATTTAAAGTTTTCCATCTAGGGTAGTAGTTATGGATTTTCACTACTTTGGCCATCTTTTCCTGGTGTTGATCATTACTCAAATGGCTTTACTTTTAGTTACTAACTAAACTAAACTAAAGTAGAATAAATCAAATGTGTTTATGTTCCTTTACGTTTTACGAAAACAATACAACACTTTGATATTTGTTTCAGTCAAGTGTGGTACTAAAATTACCTCCCTTTTGTCGCTTTAACGTGCTGATGAGTTGTAAGGGCAAGGCGAAACATTTGATTGTAATTTAATATACCAAGCGTGTATCGAGACAAGTGAAATGGTCTTTAGTTCCTTTGAGCACTACACCTCAAAGCAAGATAAAATTGGTCGAAACACTGCGAAAGTTTAAGTCATTCTAAAATATAACATCACTCTTGATATAATCAACTACAATGTATTAAATCATTACAAAGTTTACAAGTTCATTTTGAGGTTTAGTATTTAATGATAATTTTCCATTCCAGATTGCGATATATAATACAATGAAGCCATATTACATCATAGTCGTACTAACTGGCATGTTTCTTTGCAACCAAGCAGCAGCTAAAATTCCAGTCTTGGACAACGAAGCCACAGATGCTACAACTTTCTTTGACTGTTTTTATCCTGTGGATAATCTAGGTTTAATCAGAAATGGTTTAATTGCTCTTTTTGATTTCACGAACCATAATTTCTATGCTTCATTAATTGTAAATTTATTTCAACAAAAATGGCCTCATGTTCTCATACATGGTGAACGGATATCCTCCCAAGTATCCCAGAAACTGCAAAGTATTTTCCAGTATATAAAATTTGATGTATTTGTAGTTATCTATGATACGACACGTGACTTTAAAGACATGTTAGATATCATTATGTCAGTACCGTTTTGGAATGCAAGATGTAAAAGTTTCATAGTTATATCAGATAGAGAAACCCCAATGGACTTAAGACATGACATAATGAATCTCACTTGGTCTAATGAGATTTTGAATACTCTTATACTAAGTAGAGAAAACCTTAAAACAGATGAAAATAATGGGAACACTGCGCATGTTATAACGTATAACCAATACATAAACCAGGGTAAACGAATGACGTCACAAGACCTTTGTGTTATTAACGAAAACACTCTTGGAAATGAGATTTTTAACCGTGACAAAATAAGAATATCATTGGGTCACAGACTCAGAGCGTACAGTAATCACAAGATTCCTTTTGTTGTCTGGGAGAGTGGACAAAATAATTTTCTGGATGGACCTTTAGGTATAGAACCTGTTATTATTGGTGGCATGGACGCAAAAACTATTCAGTTATTAGCAGAGTATCTTAATGTAAGCATAAAATCTATGGAATTTATCTATTATAGGAACTACACAGGAGGTGGAAAAGCTTATCTTGCACAACTTGTTCTCAACAAGGCTGACGTATTGTTTAATTCCATTGACATTACAGTCGAAAATAATGTGGTTGCTGATTACGCTGAAAGAGTTTTTTTCTCGCCTTTGAAAATGTCAGTACCAGTTGCTGAACAGATGTCTCTGACTCGGGCGTTACTTAAAGCTTTTGATAAAAGCGTCTGGAGTTTAACTTTTGTGTCTCTAATCATCAATGAACTCTGCTTCAGATGGTTTACAAACACTCTGAAAGATAGCGAGCCATGCATGAAACAGAACAATCCATTTTTGTATGTATTCTCTATTCTTCTTCAGGTATCTGTTGATCAACCCTTGACATTGCCTTTTAGAGCTTTATTCTTAAACTTTACTATCTTTAGTTTTATTATTGGCACTCTCTACCAAGGACATATCTCAAATATACTTACAGTTCCAGTGTACTATCCCGAAATGGAAACATTGGACGATGTGGCAGACAGTAATCTACCTATATGGAGCTTTCCGACTCATTCTATTATCTTCATGGAATTGGATAATCCGGCAGTAATTCGCATGCAAGATAGGTATCATAAAGATATCGCGGTATGGGACCTTATAATCGAGCAGGCTTATAAGAGACATGTTCTTATGTATGATTTATTTGGCGAAGATGGTAATACTTTGCTGCATATAGTAGAAGAACCAATAGTGTTACAATACTTTTCCTTATACTGTAGGAAAGGTGTCCCGTTTCTTCCACAACTGAAGTCAATTGTAGACAGAACTTTCGATTTTGGTTTGCGACTTAAGTGAGAGAGAGATGTAATATTTACAAGTGAATTACAAACAAAACGCTCATTTGATTCGTCACACAAAGTCTTTTCTTCGAAAGCGATATCGCTATATCGTCTTTGGCCTCTGTTTGCGCTTTTAAGTTGTGGAGTTCTTGGAAGTATATTTGTCTTTGTGGCAGAGATAGTTTCATTTAAATATTATCGTAAAAGTAAATAATCTGCTACACAGCTCCCGTGCTCCTTGTAGTAACACCCAGACATATGATCGGCATGACGTATCACATGGATTCGAACACCACGGGTGAGTATCCTGACTAAAGTTTTGCAGAGTTTCCATAAGTTTCACCAGACAAGTGCCAAAATGGCACGTTAAGTAATGTCTTGGCCAAACCTCCCACCTTGTCCAACCCCCTACCCTATCCCGGGGGTAATTAATAACACAAAATTCTAGAAGTACACCTCTGAAAGTAAGCACAACTGCTATTGAAGCCACAGGAATAGATTTTCCAAGCTTTAGTTACGGGCTAAGGACTGTTTACCTTTCCACTTTCCACGGTAATCGTTACTGTACATAACGTATAGGATTTGAATGTATGGACACATAACAAATATCTTTCAGTATTACCATCTGAAACAGATTTATTCTTTGAATACATGACAATACTAACACACATTTAACATTCCAGATGAATGTTATGAATGAACAATATTATCAGTATCATATCATGTATGTTCTGTTTTAATCGCTCGCGCAAGCTTGAAGACTTTTAGAGTGTATATTATATATATGAAAGTGACTACAGTGAACACGGTTTTCAATATTACTAAATACCTAGCTGTACAAAGAAATATACTTTCACTACATGAAAACATACTTCTAAAATTATGTATCAATATACTTAGGAAATATATGCGATTATTACATTAGTACAATTAAAGGATCAGTGGGGACGATGAAACTCCATCTGCAGTCATTTGGAGAAAAAATTAAAAATAAAGTTTCAAGCGCGATTGAAACATATCGAATTGTTTAAAGATATTTATTTTTTAATGTGGGCAATTATTGTTCTATGTACATTACGTATGTTGCACCAATGTATTATTTATTGTGAAATAACAAATATGAGCACTAGACCAAAATCTACCAAAATGTAGTTACATGATTTTCTCCCTTACACTTTAAACTAGATCCTTCCACATGAACCAACTTCATAGCTTACCTTACGGCTATTGTATCAATTAGTATAATACGTATACAACTATCCAGTGTATGTAAAATGCAAAGTCACATTCGTATGCAGTTTTTCGTTCACTAAAACTTACCAATTTGTGTATATTGATTTTGTTGCGTGTCTGCATTTATAAACCATGTTTGCACTTGTATAATACTGATTTTGTTGTCTGTTTCTATTTTGTGTTTATATTTTGAATCAGTTTAACACGTGATGAATGAATCTGTATAATATTTAGGTTTGGTGGAACTTCCAAACCTCCAACTGTAAGTACCTTCAAAGGTACAATTTTGAAATATACAATGAATTATTTGTAATAACATGTTAGAGTATGTGTTTATATTTACAACTTTTTCTACGTCCATGAGCGAGCCTTTTTTTTAAATAGCATAATGAAATTTATTGTACAGTGTTTTCATAATATCATTCTTTGTGTATGTATTAAATCATAAAATGTTAATTCACATTATCGAAAACTCTAACCGTCTCTGCAATAAAAGGATTTGTTTCTAAAGCAAGAACGTTTGTTTTCCTTCTTAACCTAGATGACATACAGTTGAATTAAATGAAATACCTTAATGAGGTGAATCTGTCAGTTCCATTATTACATCATATCCAATTGGATCAATTAATGTCACTACACGAAACACTGACACTGACATTAATTTCTCCCTGTTTCCTTTCGTTTTCTATATTAGACTACAATCTTACACATTGGGGCAAGTTCACATCTCCAGTAAAAGCTGGGAGGGGAGTTAGTATGGAACTTTTATAATTTCTTTTATATTGGAGAAACTCGTAAAAGAATAGAAGAATTTGCCTGTGTTATATGATAATTTATTACAAGGGTCATTTTTAAATCACGTGCCATCTTTCATTCATGGCACAAATTTTAATGACATACAACAATGAAAGTGTGTTAATAAAGAACAATATTATGTGTTGAGGGAAAGATTTGTACATGAGCAGTTTCAGGAGGAACTTTTCTTAATAGTTTCACATTTCATTACACTAAAACAAGTAAAGGACAGTAGGTAAACCTTGAAATTAAAAATTGATAGCTTCTGTGACCGAGACTCGAACCCGGATCTCCTAGTTGCCGGCTGGGTATGCTATCCATTACACCACCACGGCACGGTCAATAGTAATTTGTGCATATAAAATACTCCTCAAACATTTACCTTCAACCAGTCCTAGTAGCTACTTATGAAGTCAAAACATTCCATAACTGTTTGCCTGACAACTAGTGTCAGCTCAATTTGACTACTGAAAGCAGTGTAGGATACACAGTCCCTGCGCATACTGGTTACGATATTTGACCTGGGGTGTGCGTTGGAAAATCAATGCAAATTTCTTGGGAATAGATTTTTAGTCTGAAGAATTTTACAATGACTTTCATATTCCCCAGATGAATCTCATTATCGTACGTAGACAAAAATCATGGCGGCCTCTGGAATAGTACTCACCGAGGGACTCACAACCGGTTTCTGTGTCACTAGATTAAAAACTGACCCAAAAACCCAGAAGCGAAATACGTGTGATTCTATCTGTTTTGGTTAAGGCGCTAGACTTCATTATGGAAGAGAAAACGGATGGATGAATAGGACAAAATTAATAGAGGGCTATCAAATTTACGTAAGTAAAGAAATATTCTAGAACACGATTTCTTTTAATGAAGGCCGTGTTTGTATTTTTTAGACCGTTTTAGACTCTTTTAAGACCGTTTCAGGCTGTAGAATGTTTTCGACTTCATTTAAGCAACAGGGTCGTAGCAAAAGGGGTGCAGTTGGAGAGGCAGGAACTTTCATTTTGCCAACTTGTTGGAACTTCATCCTCATATACACACCATATTATATATATACTAGTCCCCAGCAGTTACCCTTCCCTTGAGTTGCACTCATCTGATGTGGAACCCAACGATCGAGTTTTCTTGTGAAATCTTGCGATTCAAGCTGTCTTTCAATTGTTGTCCTGTGTACATGGAAGGATTTTGCAAATTCCTCTACGGTTGTATTCGGGTTATTTCGCATATTTTGGTCGTGATCATCTCCGGAAAACACTAATGGACATCTAGACCGTATTTGATCTTTACAGCTTCTGTATCTGTTTCTTAATTTTTGAAACCACCGACGAGATGTGCTATCTTTCACTACATTTTCACCATACACTTGCCGGATGTTGAGGCATTATCGAACTTAAATAGTAAACAGCATCTGATGTGCTAACGGTTGAAAAGCATTGGACGGACACTCCAGTAGTCCAGTAGTCTATACTCACTGCCTGTGCCTGCTCTAACGTTCCCCGATTACGTACCTAACGATTCATAAACTTACAACGCGATATGTGAGGTCAGTACTCCGTTAACCTGTGGCATGTCAAAACGGGTAGAAGGTTTGCATTTTCCCAATAATATAAAATTATATCTACTCGGTAATATTATTCTCACATCACATCAGTAATAAATTACCTAAACGCTCATCTACCATAGTTAACAGTTTTACAGTTTTGTTTGATGTAGTTTGCTGAACTTACTTTCATTTGTAGCGCGCCCTTCCATAATAAGGAGTTGGCAAGAGGAACACGCTAATTCAATCTGCTTTATTGTTCACAATCAATGAACAGAGTCAGTTATTATCTTTATTCAAATTAAAAACGATAAGGTACAAAGCTCTTTATAGTACCAAGTAAGAACGATTCACGAAAAAAATCTACCCTGCTTCGTTCAGATTAAAGCAAAATATTCAGTCTAAGAAAATAAAATAAAATTATTTTTACTGGTGATAACATTTTAAATAAGAAATATGTTTTCACCTGGAGTTGTGAATAATTAGGATACAAATTTTGGAGGTGACGATATAATTACACAGTAAACCATAGTTCGAGATAGTACTGTTTTCCTTAATTTATCAAATATGTAAATCAAAACTGAATGGAATGAAATTGTGATCGCAACTATAGGTTCAGATGGGGTAAAGAACCATTCGGAAGGAATAATTAAATTCAAATCTGGAAATAGTTCATTCCCAAGATTCGGGCCACGTGAGATATATAGCTAAATCTCACGGACTTTCAAAACAATTTCAATCTTGAACATACACTCTTTCCGGAAGTCAAAGTAAATAAACAGTGAGTGAAGGATATTGGTGATCACGGTGAAATTACAGTGAACCAGAGACGATAAAAGTTCTAAATTCTTAAGCTTACACTATCCTACATTACCCAAATAATGAAGAAATTCTGGTTAAAACTTCTATTCTGCGTAAAACATGGGAACTGCAGAATATTGAATTATGGTCTATATGATTGGAAAATCACAGTTATAAGCTTTAGTTTTCTAAAATTTTATAATGTAAGAGTCAGTACGTATTTAATTTTGCTAACTCGTTCAAGATAGTTTGGAAGACACAGATACATATTCTAGTATTTTATATTATTCTTATTGATACTTTAAATTTCATTTTATAACGATGAAAATAACTAAACATTTTAATATACAGGGTGTAAATAAAGTTCGTTACCACCTCGTATATCTTCGAAACAACTGCGAATATGAGCAAACGCAAAAACACGTATTTCATTATTTTGAGGGGCTTGAATTTTGAGCTATAAAATTTGCTCCCCAGACCCCCCAAATTGGGGTACGGGGTTCAACTTGAAAATTTCAAATGGTAAAGGGTGTCGAGTAATATATCGTTTGAAAGGTCTCGACAAAAGAAATAGGTTGCAGAAAGGAAGCCGGATGAAATAAATTGCCGAAAGAAATAGTTTCAAGTAGCTATGTTGACCGCATCCAAAACGGCAGCGGTCACATTTCGTGTCCATAAAGTCCGTTGCCACCCCGTATATCTTCGAAACGACTGCGAATATGAACAAATGCAAAAACACGTCCTTCATTATTTGAAGGGGCAACATATTTAGCTATGAAGGTCCACTTCGTGTTCCCTAGGGGGAGTAAACGGAGGTCAGGGTCTACGTAGAATTGTGAAAGGACAAACTTGGTCAAACCAGGACAACATACCTAGTGTCAACGGGTTTGATACAAGAAATAATTTGGGGAAACCTGAAAATTTCAAATTGTTTGATATTCCAAATGGCAGTAAGATGAAAGTTCTAAAATGAAACTTCTATTCCTCACTCAGACAGCAAGAGGTCTAGAAGTTACTCTTCACAGTAAAATCTGTATCTAACTGTTGTTGTCATGATTCTTCTTGAAGTTCTAACACAATCAAAAGTAAGTCCCATAGTTTTGGTCCCATGCTATGTTAGTCCCATAGTTTTGTAGTCCCATAGGAACATTTCGAAACATTTTATTTTTCTTTAATTTTCTTTATAAGTGTTTGCTGATAGATGTAAATTGTCACTGTTGTGAAGAGGTTCCAAATTGCTGACAATAAGTTATCCAGCATGTTGCTACTTACATATGCCTTAACCACTGAATAGTTTCTACATATTCAGTCTATAAATAAGTAGCTTCAACGCGTGTATCTCCGAAACTTTAATCAGCAAAGTGTAACTGGAAAGACAATATTTAGTGGTTAAGACATATGTACTTAAGAACACGCTAGAAAACTCATATTGTCAGCAATTTGGAACCTGTTCACAACATTGACAATTTACATTCATCAGTAAACTCTCATAAAGAAAATTAAAGGAAAAGAAAATGTTTCGAAATGTTCCTAGCAATACAAAACTATGGACTAATATAGCAGCATACTTGTGGGTACGTTAGAACTTCGAAAAGAATCATGACAACAACAGTTAGATACAGTAACTTCTAGACCTCTTGCTGTCTGAGTGAAGAATATAAGTTTCGTTTTATAACTTTCATCTTACTCTCATTTGGAATATGGAACAATTTAAAATTCTAAGGTTCCCCAAATTATTACTTGTGTCAGTCAAACCCGTTGACACTGGGTATCACTCTACCACTTTTGTCATTTGGCATTTTCACGTACATACTGAAATCCGTTTACTCCCCCCTAGGGGACACAGAGTGGAACTCTTATAGCTCAAAATGTTAACCCCTTAAAATAATGAAGGAGGTGTTGTTGCGTTTTTTTTTATATATTACCAGTCGTTTTGAAGATACACGGGGTGGCAACGGACTTTATGAACACGAAATGTGACCGCCGCTATTTTGGATGGGGTCAACATAGCGACTTTAAATTTTCTGCAAAATATTTCTTTTGTCGAGACGTTTCAAACGATATATTACTCGACTCCCTTTGCCATTTGAAATTTTCGAGTTGACCCTACGTACCCCATGAGGGGGGTCTGGGGTGGAACATTTATAGCTCAAAATTCAAACCCCTCAAAATAATGAAATATATGTTTTTGCGTTTGCTCATATTCGCAGTTGTTTCGAAGATACAAGGGGTGGAAACGGACTTTATGGACACCCTGTATATCAGTTTTTAACTTGCCAGCTTTATAACCTTTTTGTGGGGGGAGTCTCCTCCTATTCCTCCTTGGTTACATCTCTGATTTCAAGTGTAGATCTAACTAAAAGTAACAAATAAAAATACTAATCATTGGTGAATTGTGTAGCGAAAAGTGATCAATAGTTTAGCAGAAACAAACACACACAAAATTAACTTCTTTTAACTTTAATTCAGCCAATGTTTGATAATTTTTACATAATTTTTCTTTAATATTTTGAAAATAAAATTCTCCTGATACACTCTGGTGTACTGAAATTTTATTGAAATTTATTTAATATATAAGATGAAAAGTGATGATTATATTGTTGCTAGCTTGGTTAATTATGGTAAAGAGTTATCACCTCTTCTTCGCTGCTTTTCTCTTCATTCCTAGATAAGCTTTGCTGTCAATATACACAAAATATATTTCCGTATTGATTGGCAGTGCAATATGTGTAGAAATAATTAAAGGTTTATTTATTCATGAAACAAGTTGATATTTTTTCACTGCGTAGTAAATAACAAATAGAAAATACAACTCATGTTAATGCAATACGGTTTTGCTATCGGCATATCCTTTCTTTCAAATGAACTTATATTAATTTGAATGAAATTTAGATACAAACTTTTAAATACACATAAAGAGAAAATAATAGAATAGAAGACAATACTTGTAAAAACAAAATGTGCAGAGATGCATTGTAAAATACTATCTGAATCACAACACATTTGATTGAATCTCTAAACTCGTTTATGCACTGAAATTTATCATTTCGGCCAATATCGGTTATATCCTCCACACAATTTATTTTACATATAGTATGTTAGAAATGAATGTGAGAAAATGTTTCGTTTAGCATTGGACAGTACATATCCAAAACATTCCTAATGCTATTCTCTCCAGTGATATCCAGTTTGATGTAGGGTTTGTCGGTTATCAGCAAAGACGTTGTTTAGCTTATTGAATTGAATTTATTTTAAGGTCTTTAGGCAACTATGGCTCAGGCCGTATGAATGACGATGGGATGAATTGGTGGAATGAAGAAAGTGGGAGGAAACGGGAGCACCCCGAGAAAACCCACGCACACGGTGTTTGTCCACCACAAAGCCCACATGGCATGAGCAGGGATCGATCCGACGACCCCTAGCACCAGAGGTGAGCGCTCTACCAACTGAGCCACCGTGGCCCATTGTTTAGCTTATAATGGATCCTTTGGGTCTAACATTAATCAATACCCTCAAGTTCAACAAAGAGTGCTAAATTATACAATTAAGATTGAGTCTCTATTTGTATATGATGAGAAAACACATTTCTGTACAGCCTATGGAAGATAATATGCTTCTCCCTACATATGGAATTAATCTTCAAGAAGTGTGATATAAGGGGAAAAAATACCATGTTGTCGACAAGTATCAAAAGTTCAGCGATTATGGTAAAAATGTTAATGGGATGGGAGAATGGGATTTCAAGTTTGAGAAGTTAAAACATATGAATTACGACATTAAGGATATGGAAAAATCTATCCCGTGAAATAGTTCCCTTGGTTACCGTTGAAAGTTCCTTCTCTGCCTAAGGCGATAACGTAAATACAGTGTCGAATATGCAATGCCAATGATGTTGTATTGACCCTTGTTCTAAAATGAAATAGACTAGGGATAATAATAAGATTTTAAAGTATTAACATACAAAATTATAACATAATTTAACGCTCTTTTACTATATAAAATGAGCGGGGTCAGGTATTGCGTGGAGAGAACTTGTGGACGCAAGAAGAGGATTCATATGTAATGAGGCATGGACAAGTTTCAAATTTTCGTGTTTGATAACGCGTGAAATAAAAACGATCTACGAACTATTGTCTTTTACTTCTTCCAGCAAAACAGGAGAACATAATGGAAATCGTGTCCATTATATCCACCTCATCCAATCTTCTAATGACATTACTTTAACTTTGTCTAATCGTAAAGAGGATGAAAATGTTCTCTTCGAGTTATAAAAGATAAATGGAAACCAAAGAATGAAAATACACTGGCAGAATCAATAATTATATACAGGGTGGACAAAATTCATTGTCAAGATTCTAGAAAAGAAAACAAAAGTTCTCATCAAGGGATTCCCCAAAGGAACTAGGGAATTTCCAGAAATTCTCTGAAGTCAAGGTAGGCCGAAATATGCATGAATTTGACGACTATCTAGCAGGTAACAATAATTCGTTTGTGCCAAATCGATATCTCAAACAGATTCCATTTCCTGAGTGATTTTTTGTAAAAAAAATTTGGTGTCATAACCAACAGGGATAAGAGCTATTCTCCGAACTGCAATACATTCAACGAACTATTGATTTATTTGTTATCAACGAGAGAGAATGTCATTGAAACACTGCGGTGCGAGACAATTTTGTGGCCGTCGCGCCGGCCGGTCATGTTGTTTGGCTAAAACACAATGGAAAGGGCGGTAAAATTTAACTTTGCCGCTATACGAAAATTTCTAGATCCGGCACTGGTATCTAGAAAAGAAGTTCCGTTGGGAACGGTTTCGGCTGTGCACATCCACGTTCAGACGAACATATTTCTAGAAAGGCAGCTAAAAATAATTATTTAATTGAACCCAACATTTACTCACCGAAACCTTTATTCTTCTGGACCATGACATAATTAATGTTTTGCTGCCTATTCAAATTCATTTCATCTTCCTAATCTTCAAAGAATTGTTTGAGGTAATACTCTGTATTAAAAAAATATAAACTTTACATCTCTATTTTTGTGTAGTTCCTTTCACAAAATTCAAATTAATTACAACTGGTTATTTTTGAATTACACGAATCTTCCTTCAAAATTTCTTGTTCCAAATTTCAATACTTAAACTTTCAAATTGAATTCTCGTTTAAATTTTTTTCGTGATGAATAGGCAGTTCTCAACATGTTCAGATTCCAAATTACAAACGTACAAATGCAGGAGGACGATCAGACGTAAATTTGTTTGGGATATTGTGCACCTTACGTCAACTGAATTCAAACGTCTCTTATTTTTCTCCATTTTAATTCCTAATTATTAATAAATCTGCGGCATTCCCTTGTCATGATTTCTAAAAAAAAGGACCTACAGAATTTGCATTTAATGATCGTTTTAGTAATCAAGAGCCTTATCCCATCTCGCTTCCATTCAGTATTTGTTTCATGCTTTCAAATTACTCAAGTTGATTCCCAACCGGGACTCAAACGCCGAACTCTAGCTGTGACTCATAATCTGATACCTGTGACCACTTGACCGCTGGGGTAATTTATTACCCTATACTGCACTATTTACATGATTAATCATCGCCATCCGGGTTTGCAATGACATTCTCTCTCATTGATAACAAATAAGTCAATAGTTCGTTGAATGTATTGCAGTTCGGAGAATAGCTCTGACTTCTGTTGATCATGCAACCACGATTATTTTTTTACAAAAATCACTCGGGAAATGCAATCTATTTGAGATATCGACTTGGGGCAAATGAATTATTGTTACCTGGTGAATAGTGATCAAATTCATGCACATTTCAGCCTACTTTTACTTCTGAGAATTTCTGGGAATCCCCAATTTCCTTTCGGGAATCCCTTGCGTAGTCATCGCACAATTTCGAAACTTTGATTTTGGATAGAGCAGGTTGGAAATATTTGAAGGTACCTTGTCGCCGCAGTTCTGCTGCTAATGGTATTGGACATATCGAGATCTAAATTTGATTTTCCCACGCTTTCAGCAGCCTGTAGTTCCGAGACTAAGCGGAATTCAACAAATTACAAAGAAACATTTTTTCCTTGTTTTGATAAGAAGTTTCCGTTTCTAGAGTTTTGACAATGAATTTTTGTCCACAAGTATATAACTTATTAATGTGCCTGTGATGTTAGCTAACACATTTTGCGAGGTTCTTTCAGAGTCTGTATTATTATGTATGTTGTAAATTTTGTTCTGGGAATCCCCTATATTAAGTATAATTCCTTGATCGATTGGCAAACAATTTAAATTTACTTAGCAAGGAAACGATATCTTAATCTTACACAAATCGCTCAATTATAAAATTTATATTTAGAGCACAAGTTGAGCAGGCTATGCCTATGAGAAATACAGTAATTGTGTAGGAGCTAAACGGGCACTTGAAACATAAAGTCAAGGTTTGAGCTTCGTGTTATTAATATAAAAGAATTGAAGTAATTTCTAATGGAGATGATGAAGGAATAACATTAAATGAACAGGTTTGGAAGTGGTTAACTTGATTCCTTTCAGAAACGAATGTAGAATATGAAATAGAAAATTGTCCAAATACGATAACTACTTCAATTGTCTCTTGGGATATTTAGATTCCAGATGCTTTCAAAATCAATGACCGTATATAGTGAAAAGAGTTCCAGAAGAACAGACTAAACACAAAAAATAAACTTTTAGCTCAACTAAGACTTCCTACATGGAGCTTCTAGTCATAGCAAATTCCATAGAAGTTTCTATTATTTCCATGTTTGAAGTTAAATATTAAATTAGGTTAAAACAAAATTTATATTTCTTAAATCAATCGTAAAGCTCTTGGTTTGAAGTTGAAAGGAAATGCAAAGAACTTTTAATGTTATTACTTTGCCTGTCCACACTTAAGATTAATTTTCTTATTCCTACGCTTTCAGTGTGTTGTGTACATCAATCTTCTCCAAACGCCTTTAAGTATCTCAAATCTAGTTCAATTCTCTCACCATCATCTCCCAATCAGATTCTCACTGCTGCTTTTTTTTGTGCATTTGATGTATTATATTAAACACTCTCTATGATGTTTTCGTTAATTCCAAATATGCGGTACAAGTAAGTTTGCTGTGTAGGATCTAGCTAATTCAAGTAAAAAGTGACTTATTGGAATTTACATGTTGCCTCTTTAAACATACACAAGGATAGGGCCGAGGCGTCTCAATGGTAGAGCGCTCTCTTTTGTTGATTCGGGTCGTCGGTGCGATCCCTACTCATGCCATTCGGGCTTTGTGGTGGAAAAAACCAAGTGCGTGGGTTTGTCAAGGTTTTTCCATCTTCAACAATTTCTTCATTCCAGCAATTCATCTTTTATCTTACCTATGAGTATCTCATCGGACTACCGCCAAGCACTAACAGATTTCAAGTAGTCACATGATTAAACAATAGAAAAAGCGAAACGCGTGTGGTTAAAATAAATAAAAATAAAAGTGGTTCGCACAAATGATAATTTAGGACTGTAAACCTCAATATTGTTAATATTTCAACCTCACGGCAGAAATATTAACAATAAACGTCATTGGTCCAAGTGCGGAGTCAGGTCAGCGAAACAGCAACCTTACTGTTGCGAAACTAACAATAAATATGGCTGGACCAACATAAAACATTTGGTTGGCAGAACAACCATTTTCTGTTAAAAAAAACAACAACAATAAAAGTCATTGGGCTAATTGTGGAAATTGCTTGGCTCACTAATCATTATTTCCGAACGATAAATAGCGTTATAAAAATGAATTGGTTTTAAGTTGGCAACTCAAAGCACCATTCTCCAAAGATCACGCACATTTCTGCTGTTGGTCCAATGGTTTGTGCCACAATCATAATTTAAAATAGATTCAAAGATTTTCGTTATACTTTCTGCGCATTGTGTAGCGCGTTTTTCTAGTAAATATCGTAAAGTGTTTTCAAGGTACATACATACGCCATGTTTTCACCGAAACCACTACAAGAGACCTACAGACGACATACGTTTTCTAAAGCTTGGGTCAACGTAAATAATTTTAGTATTCACCACGTGAACAAGCAATTTGGTTTTTACTCACCAAGTTTAGCATAATCCTTTGCATATTCACTAGGGTGAGATGTTGTTACATGTGTTAAATTTATCTTTTACATTATTTACCGTCAAATTCCTTAAATCTATTATTTTGTGCTTGAAAACACCCCAAATCAAGTTTGATGAAGTTAATAAGTATTACCATGTGCCTAGTGGTCCAATGTCTAACGATATGATTGACCGTTAGAAATGTTATTCAAACTCAAGTTTAACTGCTTAAAATTAACGGTTGAAATGTTAAAAGTAAAAGTACCTTTAAGTACTTTTTCGAAGCAACATTTGCTATCATTTGGCTGAAAACTAACAAGCGGTTTGCCGCGCATTTCTTCTCAGTTGCAAACCTTTTATATTTTGTTTCAATCGTAAGTGCTTTTGTAACTGTAGTAGTTTGTACGGAAACGTCATAAGATCACTTCAAGAGATTACAGATATAGTTCATTATCTTGTTTATTATCAATTCAGTCAATTCCAAAAAATATAGCGGTATTAAACTGTATTTGCTAGGTATCTAGACCAATAGAGGCTAAAATTAATTTTGAATTATGAATCATTGAATATCATTAAATATAACATATCCAGAAGGTAGCTTAAGTAAAAATATTGAAGCAATGTGAAGTGAGCAAAACTGGAATATTATTATTCGTTTTAACTGTAGACATTTTTGTTGTAATCTTTCAAATTAATTATGTAACAAACATGAATTTATGAGAAGGTAATACGCAATGTGCAGTAAATGTTGTGTACGCCTTTCTAGCATATATCGTCTAAGCTTTTGAAAATTATTGCTTTATAAGGTTGCAAAATTCTGTTACAAAACTGGAAAAGTTAAAACTAAACGAAACAGAAACCCGTGGTCTGTTTAATTTTTTCTGCAATTATTTCAAAATTATTTGATAAATATAAAAATAAATAATTTAGAGAAATTAAATTTTAAACCCTCTTTATTTCTGCAACATATCCTCTCCTCCCTGATTATTATTGTTATCATCGTTCTTGTGATGATTCTCCCTACAAAAGCTAATTAAACTCAATACCACTCTTACCTTTGTGTCATTTGTATTTTGACTGAGAAAAATTGCCGTTTTTTTTTTTTTTTCAATTTTGATTTCTTTAAGAGTATTTGTATGTGAGTGTCAAATATAACTTCAAATTAGTCGACAAAATGTTATGTAGGTTTCGTTTCGTTTGAAATTTTGATTTTAAGGATTTCTGCATATTTACCCATTCTTTATATAGATCTTCCAACTTTTTTAATGCAGTGTTTTGTTTTCTTATTGGTAATCCGTATCTTCCACAAAATATTGGTATAACTTTAACTACTACAGAAGCACCTTTAATCAAACAAAAGTAAACACTCAGAAATAGTATATTTTACAGAAGGTTGATGCCAATAAGCTGGCTAAAGTCAGAAGCTATTGGATACATATTATTCCGAGTTTATCTTTATATGTCATTTAGACTTAACATGTAGAAATAAGCAGCACAGTAGTTCTCATCTCATTTACTAGCCAGAAACACCTTTGTTCTTGTAGGTTTAACTTGATAAATACTAGCCTTTCTCAAAATGACGTGAACACTCCTAAGGCACACTGTCACTGGTATATAAATTACTCACAAATCTAGCTTATCTTTGCAGGTAGAAATGAATAAGTGACAGCTGTAGCACTTCAATAGCGATTTCTGGTACTTAGCAAAGTGGTGCCACTAAATGTTGCCCAATGTATACAATCTTTGGTCTAGCCTATTTTTATGTACAACGCATTCAGACTTGTGGGCGCAATAAGTAAGTTTCTAAAATTCAAAAATATGACCTACTCTAATATATATTCTGAAGTCCCTACAAATTGCACATCAATGAAGTCAAAATCCCTACTGAATGGCAAACATTATTATCAGTGATGAGGAAATGTGTGTGCAATGTGCACGTCTCCAAGCGTCTAAGCGCCAAAGTAATTAGAAATCTTATCATTACGTAATTCCCATTTTGATCTGCACAATAACCAGAGATAAGATGCTCATTTGTCACTGTTATTACAATTTACCTCTGATAATAATGCCTAGAAAAAATAAAATATAATGGCCCCTTTCAACACTTCTTCCTTGTCACATAGAAGAGAATCCAACGAGGTGTAAATTGTAAATGGTGGGTTGCGTGTACTGTATACAAATGGAAACACTACAAGAAAACGAATTCACTATTAAACCTTCCTATGACTTCCGGTTGGGGCATTGTAGAAATAACTTATAATAATAGTAACTTCTTGTAGCTACACATACGGATCGCAAAAAAGCCTTTTAACTTAAAACAATTTATAAACATTATGAGGACATTGAAACCACAGTCTGCCAATTGTTTGTAAAAAAATGAGGAAATAACCATTTACCAATGGCAAAGTGTAAATTTGCAACATAATATCAATTCCGATATGAACAAAAATAAACTTACCAACAAACCAATAGCTAATATGATGAATATTGGTGCAAGAATATCCAAAGATAAAGATTTACAAGAATTACTCGTTGCTGATGCAAATACATCTCTTTTTTGTAATTGGAACTCGAACATCACATCTTTTTCCCACTTCAGTTGAAATCCGTATTCAAAGGTTTTAGGTATAAAAACGTTCAGTTCAGGTACCAGTGGAGAATATTTCCTACAAAAGAATGAAGTATAGTGGACAAGAATCGGTTGTTCAATGATATGCAGTAAAGAATTTAAATTCAATTCTGTAATCATGATTTGCAAATAAATCAGTGGCTCATATAGTGCGGCATTTCTCTTATATGCTATTTCTTTCAAAGAATCTTTTACGTTCACTTCTGTCGTGTACCTTTCTTTCATTCTTATCACTGCAGGGTTTATTGAATGTTCAACAATATGACTATGAAATGGAAAGCTTCTCACTGGGAGATTACTATCTTCAACATCTTCCAATGTAGTCATTTGTGGATACTGGAGTGGAACTGTTAGTATTTTGGCTATATGTCCTTGGAAAATACAGGAAATAATTAAACTAAATAATGCAATGTTTAGAAAGAACAATCTGGAGGGCATATGCTGAGGATGATTAATGGAAACTTGTAAGAAGATAGAAAACACATAAATAAAAGGATTGTTCTGTTTCATAAAAGTCTCTCTACGATTGCTAAATTTTGCAAATAGATATAACACAAATGCACTGGCGGTAACTGTTGAAATAATTAGGATACACGATATAATGTCAAACGCTCTAAACATTGCTATAACAAGATTAATATCTATAGCACTTGGTACAACAAATGATATAGGATAGTGCCATACTGTTTGTACATAATCTGCAATTTCAACATTTTCCATATATAGTTCAACAGGATTCAGCAGTATATCTGCCTGCCCAATAACAAGTTGATATAAACCGAAGTCCCACGAGATATTCATATTATTCGGTACTGTCACATATGAATACCTTATGCTCAAGCCCTTGTACTCAGCAAATAATTGGATGCATTTAGTTCTTATCCCTCCGGTTAGTACTGGTTCTGATGCCTTAGGTGGATCATTTAATCGTGTTGGTGTTTCCCATAATACAAATGGAAACCTGTGTATGCTACACGCTACTATAGTATTGTTATAAAATAATGCAATATTATCTGAAAACAATACGCCTCCAACACTTGAATATCTCTCGCATGTTTGATTTTCCACATCTCGCTTAGTAGTGTGGATAATATAATTGAACTTTATCTTACTTGTTTTATTATCTCTGTTATCTTCAGTAGATGGTTGTTCTAGTGTTATTATAACCACCTTCGTAATTTGGTTTGACAGCGCTTCTTGACGAATGTCATCTTGTACAGACATTGGAAGTGATTTTTCAAATACAACGACGAATGCTTTACATCGTGGATTCCAAAAAGACATATTCTTCATAGTATCTAAAATGTATTTAAAATCGCCCTCCCTATCAAGTAAGATAACAAATATTTCAAATTTCAGATTACGAAATCCACTAGGAAAGCTTGTTTTGTGATTATTTGAGCCTCTTTCCTTCCTTAGTAGAAGAGTTGGTTGCTGCTGGATGATTTTAATAATCATTAAATTCAAAGCACTTGAAACTATTCCATCAGTGTAGTCAACAATGACTGTTGGTAATAAACCAACGATATCCAACGAGTTCAAACAAAGTTGTAAAGGAGTTGATTTGTAGGTCTGGATACCAAAAAGCATTGCTATTTGTGATGCCTGTGTTCTTATATGTATATTATCTGCAATACATACAATAAAGACGACTCCGAGGATCGGCTTCATTTAGTAGAAAATTCTGTGAAAGACAGAAAAATATTTAAGATATATATATTAACTAATTATATATTCAACGACAAATGGATTTATATGAATTCTAAGTCATATCCCGAGAACAAATACTATTATTAACAATGGTATGACAATCCCAGATGTTTTAACACCTGAAGAATAAGTTCCAAGAAAATTTTGTTGGTGGTTCCTTTTACCATCCACAAACACCCCTAGTATTAAGTCATATATGCAGCGGTAATTAAAATGATAATAAACCTTTAAACAAGTAGTAACTCTCCGAAGTATATTTGGTTAGTTTAGATTGTAAATTATGATTCCCCATGAACACCATTCTTCACAAATAAAAACATTTAGTGTGATCTTAAGTCGAGAGCAATGCTAATTCCTTCTAAAAGGTCCCCACATATAACTGCATATAAAGAACGTGTGCTCAAACATCGCTAGTCTATGGCAAAATTTATGGAAATCATTACTAGCACACTACATTACAAGTCTACTAAAATATGGCTAATATATGATTTACCCTTAGAGTTTGGACACTAATTACATAAAAATCATATTAACGAGAAGGAACGAAATTCCTTTCTTCTTAAATAGCTGTAACCATCTGGTTTATGGCCACTGCAATAATAACGAACGAGATCCATCAAAAAGAGTTCCTTTCAAAATGGTTGTACGTAACTTCAGTATTACTACGTGGGCAACGTTACGTGGAGTGGTGTTATATCTTAGTGCAATAAATCCATACATTGCACCAGCATACTTTCCCGCTTGTATGCTGACTTGTGGTACCCTCTTAGAGCATCGTCTTTGACGACAACAATCGAAACTCCGGACTTCTTGCCATGGCGAGGTTTCGCTCATCGGGAGATAACTAGAGATATTTCTTTTTATTAAAACAAACAGAGAAGATCTTGCAATTTAGAATATCTAAACAGAATATAGACTAGAGCAATACTCACTTGTGTTTGCTAAATTCAATGCAATGTAAGAATTCGAATTCTTCTGGCAAAACAACCTCATTCCATGGTAACAGCTATAAGTACTAATGCCACATACAAATATTGAATTCTTTATTGAACAGCAAATGCCTTCCACAAATGATTAATATACTTTATTTAATGCAGTTAATGTCATCTCGAGGAACTAAAAGGTTGTTATTTTCAGAACTTGTATTGAGCAAATTGCCACTAATGTACTATGCATTACTCCATGTTCATGCGATGTATGCTTAAAGATATTTATAAATCGGATAATAGGAGAACGCTTTTAAGAGGTTCCCACCTTTATTACATTTGTTGTTACTATATTACCTCCGCGGTTATAAATTAATAAGAGACCATTACGATTTTGTTAATTTGATTTCTGAAATGTCTTAGCGCCATTCGATAAGGTATCCGTTGAAACCCCGGAAACGATGTTTTTTGTCTGGTATTCCTAAATATGCACGGAGAGAAATTATGTCACAGTTCGAGAGAAACACCCCCGCTAGGGCACGACAAAAATGTAACCAAGCCCAGGAACGATGTCTGGGCTCCTTTTCTTTTTGCAATAGAATAGTGATATTATGCAGCAGGAATAAATACAGTAGGATTTAAATAGTGATGGAGAGTAATTACGTCAAAGTTCGATTTTTTCGTTGATTTTTCTTTTCAGACATTGAAGGCTCTGTAGTCAACAAGGACATGAATTAGATCGCTGTAGTTGCTTGACACCATTCAGAAGAACACGTAAACAAACCACGAAACAGTTATTTTGTTAATATTTAAAAGAAAAGTAAAAGTAGAGGTTGCGAACTACAAGAAAGAGTTTCGTACAAACAATGGTGTGTTCTCGTTGTTAAAAGGAACAATTATGACTTCATGAAATTGAATCTTTACCTGTTATATCAAATGGTGTAATGGGATACTATACATTTTCAGCCATCGACTTCATTTTCCTGCTGGCTGCTGTGTGCTCTCAAACTAGACACTGACCGATTCCCTTTCCACACATTCTTCCCTACCCCAACCCGGTCGCATTGTAAACGAAAAGAAAGGAGGACGGGACATCTCCGCTTGTGGGCCATAGCCTTAATTGCATTTTCCTCCTGCCCGAGGCAAAGCGTTTTTCGAATATTGACCTCCGTTCTCTCCGTCGTCATGTAACTTCCGCAGATAAACATCCCTCTTTCCGGTATTTCTTTGGTTGGCCTATCGAACGGTGCTAAGAATTCTTGGAAATTAAACCCACAAAATCGTAACAGTCCCTTGTAAGTTAGTTTTATATTATAACGTATGACATTCGTAAACCTGCGCGTCATAAAGCATCGTAAATTCTACTCAGGGCAGTAGAAGACAACATTGCCATTACTGGGTAAACGTGGCGACATGACAGACTTTGAACGCGGGCAGATAATGCAGGCCAGATGTGTAGGTATAATTATACACTTATAATTGTTCGATGGCATAACCTTGTACAGACAACAAGAAAGATGTCACGCCAGTCAGATGTGGTTGATCTGAGAGGAAAAAGCCGAGTGCCACGAATGGCTTACCAACGTATTTTAGCTGCGTCATGATTGAGTACCCTCTATTTCCTGTATCCACTAGGCCAACAGCGGAATCCTTGATAGCAAACATAACTTTCATCTTTGAAATATGGTTTCATTAAACTCCAGGCAAGTCGAAGAATTTGCCCCGTGTTATTGATTGCCAAAGACATCATTATGTCGTAAGCCTCCGTCGTTAGTGTAAAAGAGTCCTAACACAGAATGATGGAAAATCTTCCAAATGTTCTCCATTTCGTATTGGTTATGATATGCAACAACAAATATTATACATATTATTTTAAAATGCATAATATGTTGTGAAAACAATAATTTTAGGTAATTTTAATTTTCAATTCGAGACTAAACACTAGAGCTTGGAAAACGCACCTATTGGAACACGTCAGAGTCATTGATACTGAAGTATGAGGAACGCCCAGAAAGTAAGTTCCGTTTGGTAATAAAAACAGAACGAGTACAGATACAGACAAACTATTTATATATCCAAACAAACCACAATGTGTACACTATTTTTCCACATAGTTACCACCATTTTGGAGGCACTTGTCAGTGTTCCACAAGTGTTTGTATGTCTTCATCATAAAACGTTGCCGCCCGTGTTGTCAACCCGGTTGTAACATGTCCTTTGAGCTCGTGATCGTTGTTGAATTTTTGTCAACCAAGGAACATTTTCACGTGAAAAACGAGATAGATGTCGCTAGGGGCAAGGTCAGGACTGCCCGGTGGGTGGTTAAAAAGGGTCCAGCAAAAGTCCTGTATAACTACACATAGGGTGGGATTTTCAATGAACTTCGCCATTGTGCACACGCACTGTAAAGTGCACACAAGAGTAAACAATGTCAAAATGGCGTGATTTCCTTTTCCTTGAATCAGAAAAACTACGGCGAATGCGCCGAACTGCGATAGCATTGCTGCTGAGGCAACGGATAAAAACGGAACTTACTTTCTGGGCCTACAACGTTTCAGTTTCAACCGGAATAGATACCCACTGTTATTAACATACAGAACAACACAAGTCATATCCGTACGTAATAATAGTAATACGTAATTCTTCAGTTGAGTTTGTTTTATTGCTATATAATTGAATTGTCCATCCGCATTTAGTTTCTATATTACTCAAGTCTTGAACACTGGGTTTAGTTTGTAACGTGCAAAATATTGTTCTCTTGACTGCCAGAACTCAACTCACATGAAATACTTACTCAGGATACTCAGTACTTATATATATCTTGTAATAGCATTTCCATGTCGAAGTACTTTCTCGTAATATGAATACCATGGTACGTCATATGGGAAACGTTGCAAGATATACAGTACTCGGAATAGGTTACTTACTAAAGCGTACGCAAATCCAAACGATCAAAATATTAACTGAGGACAGAAGTTGATTAGGGTAAGTAATTCCAATGGTTATATGTATGACTGCTAGAAGAGTGTGCCACTTCTCTAGTTAACTATAACCCTATGTCTACTATATCATGTACTCTGTTGGATTTGGAAAGCAAAATTCAATCATAAAATTCTTTTCTAGTGACAAGTGGGATTTATTGATAACCAATAGGGATATACAAATCGTGTTACATTTATGAAGCTAACTCTTATGTATTCCTCGCACTCATTTCATATCTTATGAATCCTTAATGCCCTACAAATTGCTTTCTTTTGTTGTGTACGCATATCCAATTTGTTATCTATAATAACATATATACAAAGAGAAGCGCGAGTTGTTTATCACAAACATAGAGTTTGTGAAGTGTGTGTGATTTTTGTGAACGTTTCTTTTCTTTACCAGTTCCATTCGATTTGATGTCTTCTTGTGTTACTTCTTTAGTTGTTTTATTTGACTGTGGGAGTGTCCGGGTCTCCTTGCAATACCCAGATTCAGTGGGTTTTCCCGTTTGATCTATTTCTTTTCCTATAAGAGAACAGTCTCTAGCTTTTTTCAGTTCTCTTTTACTTTTGTGAATTGCCAGCGCATATACCTGTTTTTTCTCTTCACAATGTTTTATTCTAGTACAGGTCTCTAGATCAATGCTTTCATATAAGTATTAGCACAAACTACAGGTATGGCCCGCCTATCTTGACTGTCTATTCTCTATAGCAAGCTTCTTGTTTCTTTGTCTAATGTTGTATTTCACATTACAATCTATCAACCAGTTTCTTTTATACGTGTGGGAGCTGGTGGTTGATAACAGATATGCCCCATCACTTGGAAGCATTTAAAAGTGTGTTTTTGATAAAGGTTGCAACGCTGACAACTGCGGTGCATTCCCGAAAACCACAATACATCAATGACCTCGCCCAGAACCCAGGGAATGCGTATCAAAAATTTAGTATAAATCAAACCGGATACATTTTAAAAATAAATATTTTCTCTAGTTCGTTTACAACACTGACAGTTCCAGTGACCTAAAATACTTTTATGATATACTCCTGGAGAAACACGCATGACTATTCCGTAGAAATCAATGCACGCATGTAGATCTGTATAAGTTACATGCCTACACACTTTAATACGAGTATTTATATAAATAATTGTATAGATTTTTGTGAAAGTTTAATCAGTTTTGGGATTTCGTATGGGTATAGGGATCTCATTAGACATCATTGAAAATGTATAGCCCCTTTTCGAACGTAAAGAGACCCCCTCCACGAAAAAAAGTCAATCCGTAATAACACACAAAAAAAGATCAGTGAAAGACGCTGTCACACTAAATGATTTAGCCGCGATAGAATACTTTTGGTAGTAATCTAGTACTCCATAATTGGTCACAATTTGCTTGTTAAGTGAGAAAAACTGAACAGTATCCAACAAAACCTTGGATAATAATTGAATCAAAACCACGAATACTGGTGTGTGTTCATTATTGTGAAAACCAATAATGTAAAAAGGTCTATTGAGGAACCTTATTACTACTTTCAAGGTATTACGAAATTGAGTTCACTATTTTCTATTTCCATGATATCGAAACACAATATTTGTTTCCTTGATTCAGTACAGTTCAAAATAGATCCAAAAACTATTGTAATGCTTTATGCGAGTTCAAATCAAGCAATACTTTCATATCAATAATGTCAACAAACAATTTGCTGTTTGCTACAATGAACATTACCTTCTGCCTGTTTTTAGGCATATTCACTAGGGTGCTCAATTTTCATATGTAAAATTTATTTCTCGAATATTTATAGTGGTACCCACTAAATTTGCTCCATTCTTCTTGAAACCAACAAAAAGTTCGGTGAAGATCGAAATATTATAGCGTTGGTTCGGGTCGAGAGAGGGATTCGCAATCTACGTTGAGGAACCAAAATAAGAAATGTTACTTTGCTGAGAGATGATAATGTTAAGCGACTTTTGATACACAGATTGATATTCGGTACACAGAGATAGATTTGCCAAAGAAAGGTAAATGATGATACCGTAAGTATATTTCAAAATAAAACATCCAATATTCCTTTATACCTCATGGATTTGACGCTTTGTACTTCTTTATTACAGATTTTGAAATTTTAATGCAGGAAGAGGGTTTCACTTTCGATGTATAACGAATCAGAACAGAAAATTAGTAAGATCCGAATGTCCAGTTCGAGTTTCGCTATTGTGACATTTAATCAATTCCCTGAGAAGCTTTTTTAAAGTATGTCCTCTGAAATTCACTATGTATAATTATTTTCACTTGACGACAAACAGTCAGTCTTCAATGTCACTAGCATTCACATTTGTATGAATTCTGATGTGAATATATGATACCATTTAGATATCACTATCACGCTGTCACTCGAACATACAAAGTTTCTTACAGGCTGAAGAGCTCGTTAATATGAATACCCATGTATGGCTAAAATAAGTTTATATGTCACTGCCATATAGTTAAACTGAACATACGATGTATCGAAAATATGAAGTAATCTTGCCCGTATGAATTCTCATGTAAGATATTTTCCTATCATGTAAGATTGTAGAACGAGAAGGTATATTGCAATTCCATCAGCATGCTTTCCAATTACGTTCGACGTAATCACTACTGTAGCATTATACTTGGCTACTATGGTGATGTGAACTTGAGTGACAGTTCTTAAGTATGAAAATAATTCAATTTCTCCAAATAATATCTTGATGGCTAACGAATACAAGTATTTCTTAAAACTACAAGTTGCTATCTGCAAAACGACATCAATTTCCCCCACGTCCGGTGTTTGATGCGTGCACTCAATTTTCCTGAAGATAACCTTGTAGATAGCGTGCCCGCCCTGATTGGGCTACAGCCAAACTTGGTAGTATACGCTCAGGGCTCGAATCGTTACCGAAAGAGCTTTTCAGCAGCCCTACGGATGTGTTTGTATTCAAGCCTACCTCATCCGAAATTTGTTGTTCTGCCTTTATGTGTCCCAAGGTGCTGGTATAATTGAATTGTGTCATTAAACTTTAGTGATAGATGGGATTTACAACTCATATCGTTTATGTCAAGGGAGTATGCATTAGCACATATTTTTTACTTTTCATTGTATTTTCTTGTCACAAACAATCATCTTGAACACATAATATCGTAATAGAAACTTTTGAAAAAATGTAACTTCCGAGATGCAAAACTGTAAACACCGAAAATATGACTTACATTTAGATCTAAATTTATTAGGTTGTTTGGAGACTTATAACAAGTATCTTACTGGCAAGTTTCCATAAAATAATTTACTAGTATTCAATATTGTATAAGCAGACTACAAAGCAGCATTACAGAGAAAGAAACAACTATATTTTTCAAGCATATTATTACTATGTGCACATATCCATTGTAACGGTGTAAATCACCCTCACCATCTTGGTATGTACTTTCCCTTGCCACTTCCATGTATCAATCCCCATGAAAATAAATGGAAACTCGTACCAAGATGGTGGGGGTGATCTACACCGGCAGACAAATGTTACTTATAACCTGTTCATAAATATTTCTTCATAATATATTAATAAGAATATAAGTTTGGAACATTGTTCTTTTACAACTATTATGCATTATGAGCAAACTTTACGTTCAACATCTTGTACGTCTTGTTGTAGGAATGGACAATTGTCATTTATTTTGAATTCTGAATCCTCCGGATGAATTTCCGAAATACACACATAAATATCTAGATCCCATTTCTCTACTGCAAACGATAATTCAATCTTCTTCCATGTCAGTGCAAGGAAATCTTCGTTGTCAGGGAACAGCACACACACTTCATCTAACAGCTACAATTCGAAATAGAGTTTACGGTTACTACGTACAAGCACTGAAGACGCACTACGAATATAACCCACAGTTCGTTCATAATAAAATGTATACTAACGTTGGAATATGTCCGTCCGGCGTCTTATTGAACATTAGTTGTAGAACAGCATAGGCTCATCGCATGTCCGGAATATTTCCCCTTAATGACAGCTCTACTGGTATAGCAATTTCTGGTACTTGGACGCGCTCTGCGACGCCACTTAATGTTGCTCAATGTATACAAAGTTTGGTCCCCGCTATTATTGTACACAATAAAATCAGACTACTAGGTGCTATACGTAAGTTTCAAAACTCTATAAATAAGGCTGACTATAATAAACACTATGCCTTCCTAGAACTTGTAGTTCAATGGAGCAAGAAATCATACCGCAAAGAAAATGATTATCAGTGCAGAGGGAATGTTTACTCAATACGCAGGCGTTTAAGTATGTAGTACGTGGAAATGTCAATAGAAATTTTGTTATTAAGTTCATCTCGTTCCGTTCAGGAGAAACAGCGAGAGAGAGTACATATAATTCCCCTGTTGAAAGAACTTAGTTCTGGAAATAGTGTCTAAGGAAAATTAAACTATATTGGCCCCTTTTATTTCGTCATTCATCCTCGTACGTAACAAGAAGGTATAAATTGTGTATGATAAATTGTGGTTACTGTGTACAAATCGGAGGACTAACACAAAACGTATTCACCACACATTCTCAAGTTGAACAGTTAGAAAATACTTTAGAATTTTAAGCACTTATTGTTGCTACACACATGCGACGTAAAAAGTGTCTGTAGCATGTTACAAGTTCTTAATCTTATAAGGAAACGAAAACGAAAGTCAATACACCTTTTGAAGGAAGTGAATAAATAGTGTCTTAGAAGTGACACTGTCTACTACCGTAACGTAATATAAATTCCAAAATGAAACAAATTAAACTTAATACCAATCCAACCGTTAATATCATAAAAATTGGTGAAAAAACATCCAATGATATAGATTTACAAGAATTACTCCTTGCTGATGAAAATAATTTTTGTAAGTGAAACTCGAGCATCACATCTCTTTCCCACTTGAGTTGAAATCCGTATTCAAAAGTTTTAGGTAAGAACCTATTAAGTTCGGGAATCAATGGGGAATGCTTGCTACAAAAGTATGATAGGTACTGGTTAACAATCGGTTGTTCAACAATATGTACTAAGGAATGTAAATGGAACTCAGCAATCATGATTTGCAGATAAGTTAGTGGTTCAAAAAGAGCAGAGTTTCTCTTGTACGCTATTTGTTTCAAAGTGCCTCTCACGTTCATATTTGTCTTGTACCTTTCTTTCATTCTTATCACTGCAGGGTTTATTGAATGTTCAACAATATGACTATGAAATGGAAAGCTTCTCACTGGGAGATTACTATTTGCAACATCTTCCAATGTAGTCATTTGTGGATAGTGGAGTGGAACTGTTAGTACTTTGGCTATATGACCTTGAAAAATACAGGAAATAATTAAACTAAATAATGTAATGTTTAGGAAGAACAATCTGGAGGGCATATGCTGAGGATGATTGACGGAAACTTGTAAGAATATAGAAAACACATAAATAAAAGGATTATTCTGTTTCATAAAAGTCTCTCTACGATTGCTAAACTTTCCAAATAGATATAACACAAATACACTGACGATAACTGTTGAAATAATTAGGATGCACGACATAATGTCAAATGCTCTAAACAGGGCTATAACAAGAGGAATTTCTGCAGCACTTGGTACCACAAAAGAGAGTGGAAAATTCCATACTGTTTGGACGTAATCTGCAATCTCAATAGTTTCGATAATTAGTTCAACGGGATTGAGTAGTATATGTGCTTCTCCATTGATAAGTTTCGAAAACAAAAGAAACCAAGATGCATTCACATTCTTCGGCATTGTTAGGTCTGAATACCTTATTTTCAATCTTCTGTACTTAGCAAATAATTGGATGCATTTAGTACTAATCCCGCCAATAATTACTGGCTCTGTTTGAAGAGGTGGGTCGTATGCTGATTTGGGCGTTTTCCATATTACAAACGGGAATTTATGCACACTATACGCTATTATAGTGTCATAATATGTTGTAATATTGTCTGAAAACAATAATCCTATACCTGCCCTAATTTTATGGCTTTCGCATGACATTCTGTCAACCACTCGTTCTGTTGTGTGGCTATTATGATTGAAAGAAATTAGATATGCATTTTTGTCTATGTTGTCTTTATTAGATACTTCTATTTCTATTATGATAGCATTCATAATTTGATTTGACCATGCTTGTTTAAGGATGTTATGTTTAGCAAGCTCCGGAAGTGGTTTTTCTAATACAACGATAAATGACTTACATCGTGGATTCCAAAAAGATAAATTCTTCATAGTTTCTAAAATTTGTTCATATTCTCCCTCTTTATGAAGTAAGATGACAAATATTTCAAATTTTATATAACGAAATTCACTAGGAAAACTTGATTTGTGAATTGTCGTACCTTTTTCTTTTCTCAGGAGAAGAGTCGGTTGACGCTGAATGAATCTATAAACGATTGAATCGAAAGTACGCAAGGGTGCTCCATCAGTGTAGTCTACTATGGCTGTTGTTACTGAACCAAGGTTATTCACCAGGTCCAAACATTCTTGTACAGGATTTGATTTATATATATCATTCTCACAACAGGTTGTTATTTGCGATGTCACCGTCCTTAGTATGAAAATAGTTGTAAATATAATGAAGACAACTTTGAGATATATCATTTCGTGAACTTATAACCTGAAAACAAAAATAAATATTTGAGATATATTTTAAGGAACAATCAAAATAAAGATTGTAATGAAAGTTTTAATTATTTTTATTCTTTTCTGCAACCGAAGTGAATATACAATATTCTGAAGTATGGTATGACAATATCAGAGCATAACTTCAAAGCAGGTATTGATTCTAGCTCTTATTACATTAAACAAACACTATAAGCATTTATGAATGAACGAATTCAATCAGGAACCGTTACTATAAAAATTCTTATGTATAACTTCAGTACTGACTATGTGGACGAATCTAGAGGAGTAATGTTATACGTAAATGCAAAACTTTTTCGTTTGAAGTAGCATCTGAGACGATAAAATATTTTGTGAATTCTAATACCTTATATGAGAAATTGACTTGTAAAGTTTATTTTAAAAATATATTATTTATTCTAGCATTTCTTTGTTGCAAAGATTCCTCTTGTAGCTACTAGGTAACACTTCCGCAACATATTTTAATAATACTGCCTGGGAATTGTTAATTTCAAATTAATGTCGATGGTACCACAAGTTCCCAATTCTTCTGTATGAGGAAACATTTGTTGCATACGTATGAAAAAATATTAACTAGATACAATGAGTTTGATAAATAGTATCTAAGCATTTTACTGATATTCTGTCTTAAAGTTGAATAACAATTCCCTGGATCAAGCGAATATTTCATGTTTAAAGTTTTGCACATATTTTGTATGTTTTAAGTTGTGAAGTTAACAGTGTTACCCTTTAGTATAATTGATGAATCCCACTTGTGTTCGAGCATACGGCATTGTCTTCCAAATTCTTCGCTACTGTAGATCTCTGCTTGAGCTAAATGTTCGCATTCTTTCTCTGAGTTCTCTTGAATGACGTCATTTGGAGCCTTCCGATTAGATTGTTCCGTAGAACCATGGAACCATGGAACAATTGCAAAGAGGAAGACATTGATTATCTCAGATATGCTTTATGAATTGTTACTACTAACAAACTAAACAATTCTATGAATTACGTAACTCGAATTTTGAGCTCACATTAACAAGCGTTTGGCGCTGGATCAAATTGTCAACCGGCTCAACCAGTTATCTTCACAAACACCAACATCGCAGAAATTGCGTATTATGTTATCTATTCAATTATGTCGTCCTTTTCCGAAAAGTCCCTTTGTTTTTGCTCCCAAAGTACGATGAAATATAATCTTCGTGTTTCCTCATCCAAGTTGCACGTCCCGTTTATCTAAGTCAACTCTGTTTCTTTATTCTTCTAATATCTGATGAGTCGTACGGTCCTCCAAGTACATTATGTTGTCTTCTGAGTTCTCCGAGCATTTCGTACCCTTTTGGTAATATATCTTTCTCAAAACATTATATTTAAATATTCACAATTAATGTTTATCAACCAGGGAAAAATACAACTGTGGCTACCATAACCATTCTGTAAATTGGCAATTTCAATTATCATCATATTAATCGGAGGGTTGGGAAATTATGGAGTGAATGGAAAGATGGTTACCCACTGCTAAGCACTTTTGTATTTCTTCCTTAATCTGGTTGCTGTTTCCCAATTTTTTAATACGTTTATTTCTGTATCTCTTAATCGTTATATTTCAATTTCCTTCATCCTTCTCGTTTAGCCTTTTTACCTTGTATTATGTTTTTTTCTACGTTCACCTGTAGGCACATACAATCGAAAGTGTTTACTAGCATGCCAATGTTGCACTATAGATGTATCTATGTTGCAATAGATTCTTGTAGTGCATCTATATTGTTCCCTACTAATTAGAAACAATCATCATAAACGAACAGCTGCAAGAAGACATTCAATACGAGTCCATGTTTGTCCTCATTTGTTTATGGAATCATATATATCAATGCAAGTTAAATAGTAGTGGTGGAGACGTCACCTTCCTTAATACGCTACGAATCTCGAAACTATCTTACCATATTTAAGAGGTCACTGAAACATACTATCAAAAACTGAGCTTATTTTTTTAAAATCAGAATTGCATATTGCACTAGGATTGTTTATAATTCTATTCTTTACGTAGTAGCATTGGCTTTCGTAAAAGCAATGGAAATTTCGTAAAATGTCCAGTTCTATAACCAGTTCTACCCAATACTTGTATTTGCCACAGTTCCACAGTTCGTTAACCTGGTCCAAAGTAGATCTATGTCTTCTAAATCTTCATTCGTGATCTCCAATTGTTTCATCTACGTATTTTCTTGGGCGTGTTAGCCGAATATTACTCTAAACTTTCTAAGATGTTCGGGTTATTAAGAATCCATCGTAGCTCATACTGTCAAATGCATCGTATCTTTATAAACCTCAATAATTAGTATAGATTTCCATACCTTTGGAAGCTCCTCCTTTCGACATATAACAGTTATTAATTTGTGTAGTTCGTTTAATTGGTCTCCTATTTAATTTCCCTTTAACTAATTCGTCCATGATGTTGCAATTCCTGATGACTTCATATTTTTTAATCTCTTAATTGGAATCTGTGGCTTCCTGTACTCTCATTTCCACGGTGTATATTTAAAATTCCTCAAGATTCTTTACTAGTGGGTCAATTAAGAAGCTTATCCAAAAAAGGTTTCCACACATCAATCATTTTAGTAAAATCTGCTTGATTTTCACGTTTAGTTTGAATAATACCTTGACTGGTATACTTTTCTTAACGTGCTTACCGTTTTATATAATCCCGTTATCTTATTTAAGCTGCTGTTTTTCACTATCTCAGATATTTACGTACTTTGTCTCTAACTCCACGTGTTTCGTGCTCCTTTGTGTACATATTCTTATTAGGCTTAAGGTATTCTTCATCAAGTCCACGTTGGCCACAGGTTGTTCACATAAGTTTTCAATGTTGTTAATGTAGTCTTTATTCCATTATCTTGGTATTTATTCGTCTATTTACTAATACTGATTCGGAGTGTCTGTTTCTCCATTCAGAGCTATCCATGTGTATTTGTGTATGCCATATGTCGAAAGAACGTTTTCTTTACTACTACAACACTGGTGTTACCGCCTATACAATTAATTTTATCTTATCTTTATAACTAAATATTTTTCAAATCGGGTAAGCTATTCTTAACATATCGTTATTGTTGACTTCGTGTTGACGCAATTTTCCTTTAGTAGATCTAAACTTGTGCTCCCAGCCAACCTTTATCTTGAACCTAATGTTCAAGTAGTTATAACATTCGGTATTAGGTTAAATGACATTTGTACGTCATACTATAATGCATTTTTCTGCTTATCATCATCGGCATCGACTGAAGCATGAGTTATTATTCAAACTGTGTTATCCTGTTTGGTAGGTATCTTCACGATTTCTAAACCGCTGTAAGGGTGCTTCTCTTAATGAGAATTTCTATTCGAAAATTGATAGACTCAGTTCTTTGTTACAGAAAGTATATTTGCCATTTTGAATGCTATCATTACTATTACTTATGTCTTCTTGTATATCTAGGATGTTTCTTGTGTACTTCTAAGTCTCACGTGCCAGCGTCTGAAGATCACCCGTTTCGTATAAGGTTCGTACATTCCACATTCCTATTCTAACGTCTTTCTTAATCTTGTTTTTCAAGCTCGCTGCAGCATTCCACCCCCTTAGAATAGAACCGAGTACTAGTTTAATAAACAGTATTTAATTAAATAAGAAAGTATAGGACTCTTTTTCTTTTTTTACATGATTTAGCGGGGTAAAGTTGTCGGCCATTCAACCTCAAACTAAAGGGAAATTTCCAATATGTCTTCCTAAGCCTTGCCGATGCCATTTATCTTCAGTGTTAGGTTGGTAATGATGGAGTTGATTCCATTCTTCATTTCATGTTCGAGGTTATTTCTCCCTAGTCTTCATAGGTCCCTCTACTAACTGCAAAGCATTTAGTGGACCTTTTTCCTTCCATCAAAGTGGAAAACGCCTGGAAGACTCTAACGCCTTGGATAGATTGTTCGAAGTCTTAGAAAGTGCAGAAATTATATGACTAACATATTGATCCAGACATAAGTGTGTTGACAATATGTATGCTTTATTGTAGTTGGAAAAACACAAAAGTTAGAACTTGGAAGAAGAAAGTAAGATATATTTCTTACACTCGAATAGAACTACAACTGGGACTATGTTGCTAAATGCAGAATGTGGCTGCCGATACGACACAGGCTGTAGTATACTATTTTAATGTGTGCTATATTTAATGTAATTCATTGAACGATTAAGTATCTAACGTTTTATATATGCATTAAAGTCAGATTAGGTAGTTTTTAATTTAAACTAGTTAGTTTTATTTGTGTAAATTAGTCTCACTGCGCAGAATCCTAGTTTACGACCAGCTCGTATGAATGAACTTTACATACAGGCCTAACGATTATGATGACAGTAGATTTCAAAATTCAGAAATGGCCACTACATATTAAAACTTATTAGTTTCAGTTGTTATCAGCTTATCAGTTTGTTTGGCACGTTAAAAATATTCAGTCAATTCAATATCAATTTTATCCCTTATAACTAGACATACGTTAAGCTTGGTTTAACAACGGTCATCATACGTTGTTTAGTGTAAATTTTCGCCTTCAGCAAACTGATTATTTCCTGGTATATCTTTTGTAGTTTAGACGCATGTTTTACTATTGATGTCTTTAGTTTCCGTTGACGACTTTCCTAGCATAAATCCACTCTGAAACTAACTTCCATGAATGTCAGTATTCATTTTCTATATTAACATTATTCATTTCCATAAATAATTGCAATTACTCATAAAATGAAGCTTAATATCAGGAACGAATATACCGTGTAATAATCGTAGTATGTTAAATCATGAAACACGCGAGTATTAAGATATTGTAAGTCAGGTTTTACAGATTCCCATTTTCTCCAATTATTCTCGATAAAACAAAACTGATCTTGTATGTGACTCCTATTTTCCATTATATCACAAAATCGAATAATTAAAATCTACTACTAGGGAACAAAGATTTTACTTCCAATCAATATAATAAACACAAAATAATCAAAGGCGGAATTTTGATTTAAAGAAATATTAAAATTTGTCATATGCTAAGGCTATAATCAAATAAATATATAAATTCTTCCTTTAACAAACACAAAATGGATATTACTTTATATGATACGAAAAATGAATAAATATTGGGAATACTTACGTTTTCTAAATTCATTAAACTGTAATAATTAAAATTATTTTGGCCAAACGCCTCATTCTATTCCAACTGGTATAAGTGCTCCAACGAAATGTTACACACGGAATACTCAATGAAAGCCAAAAGGTTTTCCAGTCTTAAATGTATATGCTTCTTATAATGGACTTAGAGAAACGCCATCTCCTAGAATCTACAGTTTGTTATTGTCACGTCATATATGAGTAAATTGTCACTAATGTACTATGCATTAAGTTTCCGTCGTCCTATCAGGAGATTGATCTCTTAGAGTATCGTTAAATCCATCAACGTATTTTATCTTTTACTCAATGTTCATGTAATATAGGTTGAAGGATATGTAAAACATCTATAACCGGGGAATGGTTATAATAGTCGCCAGTCACATTTATAGTATATTTCTCTTTTATATTTGTTGTTGTTATATTGCCTTCATGGCTTTGAACTAAGTTGCCTTTAGATTTAATCGACTTGTCACGACGTGTAAGGCTAGGCGTGACAGAGCCTGTTCAATTTTACTCAAAACAGCAGGAAAGAACATTTCTAATTATGTTATATGACAAAATTTCCCCCTTTGACAGATAGCACAGTGCATACTGGCTGATGACACTTTTTCTCTACCATTAGTAGGACAGGACCGTGTCTAGACAATTAGTAAAATATCGTGCCAGAAACGTGTAGTTAAAGGAGGCCAACGTCCTATGTCAATATTAGTTACCATCAATGACGTACCACCGTATATTAAGTAAGTCATGACTATAGACCAAACTGAAAAATCACCATACCGGCTACTTGGTATTGAAAAAAATCTCAAAATCCGTAGACATACAATGTTGACCCCAGCTCAAAGCAAACAATACCTTGCTTGTTCGAAGGCTATTCGAGACAGATCGAAGAACATTTTCTGAAGTGACGAGTGGCTTCTCCCGTCGAACTCTACGGACGAAGGAGTTCGTAACTGGCGTAATTATCACGAATCAACTTCCAATGGTTGTACCACTTAGATTCAAACGGACGGTGGCGTTTTATACGGAATGTTCTGAGTTTCTATCTTTATACCAAATTCTCTTGTGGCGGTATCAGTGAAGGTTGAATTACAGGGTTCTCTCAATACTGGAATAAGTTATCAAGACAAATTTTAGAAAATAAATTCCAATTCGTATAATGGAAAACGATAACCACAATTAAAAACGCTAACAAAACCAGGTTTAGGGTACTAGTTCGGGCAATGATAGACATTTCGCGATGAGTAACATTCCGGGAAACATTCCGAGTGAGTGTGGCAGAAGACGTGTTTCGAGCGACCTTTGAAGTGCAGTGAAGCGTGACATATATATCTCCCTTGATAACTGAAAATCCATAATTTACATATTCTGTGCTGTTGTGTTGTGCGGTTGTTGTTTAAGCACAATGAGTCGAGCCGTGCCAGTCATGTGAAGTGTGTAGAAGACTTACAAAAGATCATGAACTAAGAGCAACAGCAAATGAAGATCATTATTCCATTAATGAATCGGATGATTGAAGATATAAAATCGTATCAACAGATTGAAACATTTATTTGTGATGACCCAAGCGCTGTTAATAACTTATTTAGTGGTAAACGGGGTAGTTCTACCTTGCAGGTCAATGTAGTTCTCTTAATAAAATTTGTCGGAAGTATTGGTTCTATTTCAAAACTTATCTCTTGATGTAGATTTAATTACTTACTCTAACTGAAATTCGGAAAAATGATTTTATCGATGAGATTCATTCAGGATATAATTGATAGTATACAGAAACTACACTTACGAAATCAGACGGTGTTATGGTATTTACTAAGTAAGGATTAAAGGACAATGTTTTAGAATTCAAATTTAAACTGTTTCAAGGATAAGCTTGCTCATCACCAGTTGTACGGAAGAGTTTAACGAGATAGCTGTATATCGCATACCTAACTATGACGTAGCAGAATTTATTCACACTGAATGCTGAACTTCAAAAAATAAAAACAACATCGTCTTTGCCAGCCTGGGATATATACATAAATGTATTGAAAAAATGTGATGTCACTATACAGAGATACTTAAACATACTTTATTTTTATGGATACGTTTCATGTATAAATAAACATACCTGGATTACCAAACTGTTATATAGACCAAATATTTATAAAACTTAATCGATTACAAGATATTACATTATAATATTAAACATCACATTACCATTTTTCTCTGATTGCGAATGGTTCATGCATTTTTCGATATCTTGAATTGTTATTGCGATAGTAGATTTGAAACTCGAATGCTTCTTTAAAAAACTAATCGCGACATATGAAAAATGTTACATGATAGTGAGATACAGTGAATACAACGAACAATATAAATAATTGACACTAAATGGACAGTTGAAACTGCTTCTTCACATTCAGAAAATCTTTGGACCGATCCCAGCAGTCAACCATTCTGACTAGGGTATAAAATGATTATAAGCTCTTTCCCTCAGGAACACCACGCAAATGCTGAGATGGTACCTTTGCAACTAGATCATCTTGAACTTATTCTCATACCCATTCTTCTGCCCTATCCTGGCCAGAGCAAATGTTGTCTCAGGGCCATAAATAAATATAGATTCACATTCAAAAAATGGCAAGTAGCAAATGTCACCACCGGTCTCAGTTATGAACTTTATTTCGTTATAGTTCTCAATTCTTAGAATTTTGATCCTGTTGAATTAAACAATCGTGAAAAAGTATGGAAGTAAAAATTCTTGTATGTCAGTCGTAGATTTTAATATTTTGAGAACATCGAATAACTTCCAATGTTCTCTGTCATTGTAAGTACTTTAAATACCTACTTGTGACAGATACGTATGACAAACATTGCCCCATTGTTCATTTTGAAATGTTCTATGTTTATTGCTCTACAATGCTCTTCGTGATTGATTTGGCTTTCAAAACAAGGGTAAGGACATGTGGGTGGGAACATCGAACATGCTTATGGACAAAAGTGCATTTTTATTGTGAAAAAATAAGCTTAGAGAATTTGACATTTCCACTCTTCATTTCTAGTTCGTTGCATCGAACTATTTTAGAATTTAGAAAATACAATCAGATTCAATTGTTTTCGCACATTTTGAAAAAAAAAAGAATTAAAAATATATTCAGCAGACTAGGTAGCGTTGTGCGACAGCTTTGTGTTCACTCCAGCCATGCGATATCCAAGTTTTGGCATTGGTGAATATCTTTGTTAGTTGTGATAAACATAATTGTAATATTTACATTCATAATAGAAGCTTTATCATGTTGGAGTTCACTCGAAATAAAAAATAATAAACATAATGATTTATTGTTTTTAATATTATTATTGGAAACTATAGCTAAACTTCTAGCAATAACCACCTAGTATAAGTTCAATTTCTATTGGAGTGTCTGAAAATATGACGCTTTATTCTTATCTATACAACTACCATAAAAGGGTTAACTTATGCCATCTTTAGAAGGATTATGTAAATACTTCAGCACTCGTCACGTGATGTTAATTAGATACACTAATCAGGAAGTATTAGCAAAATAAGTTGTGAAGCATAATAAATGACAAAATCATCCATTTGAATTTGGCATTGAAATCAAATTCCATATGGGAGTGAAAATAAATTGGAGAAAGAGCACTTTAATACCTATTGTAGAATCTAGAAAGAAATACACAGCCCATTTAGGGAAACCTGAAGAACAGAAAGACAAGGAAAGAACAAGAAGAAGAGGGAATATGTTCCATTTTACGGATTGATTAAGGTCACCGAGCAATGAAGGTTACTAAAGTGTAACTATTGTTTAAAGGAAGGTGAACTGTGTATTTTACAATGTTGTATATGGATATAAATATATGAAATTAGGGACACAGCACACACCTAGCTACGACATCTGAGTTTGGTCATGGATCTAATGGAACATTTCTGCGTTAGTTATCAGGAACAGAAGAAAAAGTGTCAAGAAACACAATATTGTGTTCATCGAATTGGTATTCAGAGGTTATGAGAATGTGTCTGAATAAGTGTTTCAAATATTACAGAATGTCAGTGCAAATACTTTTTGAATTATTGAACATTACAACACATTGCATTAAAACACAAAACCAAATTATTAATGTTTTTCGATTTTCAAAATTATCATAACGATCCGTGTAAGCCATATGTTGAAGAGCATCGACTTCTTTTTCTGGAGGCCCTGGATTCGGTATTAGGTTTATTCAGGGTGTTTCCTCTGTCACACCACGCAAATGTCGTGATGGTACTTTGGACTTAGGCTCTGATCGGCATTTTCCTGCAACTTTTCCGATCCCCTATCCCAGTTTGGGCCATAGATGCTTGAATGTCATAAATGAATTAAATTTAATAATTAAAAATTCTATTTATTGCGGGAGAGGGTTAATGTGACTTGCAATTCGACTTCTAAACACAAGCGAGTAGATTCCACAAGACAACTTCAAAGAGGAAGAGTCCCAAATAGTAAATATTGCGAGCATTTAAAAAAAAATATTAAGGCTCAATCCAAGTGGGGTTTCCCGCCTTTTTCATTTTACGTCAATTAATTTGAGCACAATATCCATGGGAATGTCCGAATATTAAATTCTACTAAATTAAATGATTTAAAAAAACTTTTTTGTGTCTACCGCCAATTTCTTAATTGAAGGATTTTCAATTCCAGAATTGACCTGGACATTCTTGGAAACTGTAAAATATATAATATAAGATTATTTGTACATGTGAATTTCTTTGATTGTCACCAATTTGGATTCCAAAACGTAAAATATGCCACTTCAACGTAATATCCCTTGGAGCTTGCGCATACGAAATTTCAAAAGAATCTTATTATTATTGCAATTTAAACTGTTTGAGATTGTCACCATTTTGATTTTCAGAATTCACATTTTTACTTCAGAATCAACGGTGTGAGTCAATCTGAACTTGAAAATACGAAATTTAACAAAACTCCCTTTTTTTTTAGATTTAAATCTTATATAATAAACTATTGTATATTTTCAAATAAAAAATTGAGTATTTCAGAATTAAATATTCTGTACGTTGAAATTTCCAGACAAGAAATCTTACAACGTTTACTTGTACTTACAAATTAAGCTATTTATTCTGAATTCTGTATTTCGAAATTCTCCAGCCATCTTAGATATCCAAATTTTAGATTTATCCAAATTCTGATTGGAGAATTGAACGCAGCTGCTTTTGAAGTTCACGCACAAAAAAATTCCAAGAATTCTGGAATATAAATCGATTTCGGCTGCCACTGTTTTAGATTTCCAGTTTCATGCTTAAATGTCAAGTTTGTTCAAAGTTGAGAATTCGTTAATTCTATCTTCTAAATAGGACTCTCTAGCCTAAGAAACTCACAGATAAAAAATTCATCGAAACCAATTTTTGGAAATTATAATCGGTCTTTCTTGCCAACATCCTGATATTGGAATTCAAAATGATTAATTTTAGATTCAAATATTGCGTTCTTGTTAAACCTCTTATTTGCAATTTCACAGAACGGAAAATATGCTCGTTTTGATCTACGGATATATTAGATTTCGGATATTCATGTACCACTTAAAATTGCTAAAATCAAGATTTGCAGCTCTCGGAACTAAATAATTTGAGGTAGTTAAAATCTTAAATTTCACATGTCATGCGGCCATTTTAGATGGGTGAAGTAAAACTGTTTAGACTTCAACGTTGCTATCAAATATCAGGCGTGCGGAAATTTGATTTTTAAAGGGTGATAGATATTTTTGTTCCCACTAACTTGGATTTCACATTATCTTTTAAAAATAATCAGAATTGGTAGCTGCATCCCTCTGAATCTGAAGAAAATGAAAATCGCATCAAGTTCAAATGATAATATTTTACATACTCAAAGCAGCATAACGAAAAGACTTAAAAACAACTGAAACACAATACTAGCTGAAAACTTTACCAGAGCTGGAATCGTGTTGAAACTTACATACGAAGAGAGAGAACGTCGATGAGTGTGAATGAAATGGACGGCCGTCTGGAATTGCAGATGTTTTGTGCAGATGATTTTATCAAAAAACCTTTATTTTGTAGGCCACTTTTCAGAAAAGGAGTACTGCACATAAGAGCCGTTTTCTGCTCCTCTACAGATTGTAATGAAATTTTGCACGTAATATCTAGACAATGTTCTATGTCCAAACCACTTCCGGTTATCATGAAAAGCGCGTCCGAAAATGACCATTTCCGGATTCTAATTTTTATAGTGCTGTTCAATATGGATTCTGATGCCTCCAGAAAGGCTTAAGCTATCAAATCCTAATTTCGTATGGAAAGTACTAATATAATGAGCATGTTACACGGTAAACCAAAATACCATAGTTTTAAACGTTTTGGAGATAAAATTTAATTGTCTTATGTAAACGTTCATTTTCACGTATTGAAAAATGCAGTTTTCTTAGGAAACTTTGTGTTGTTTAACAATTAGGCCCTACTAGTTGCAAAACGATACTTCGCTCAAAGAATCTACATTTAATGTAGAAGAACATATTCAAAAACATTTTGCAACTAATGGGGTTAGAGAAAACATTTTATACGCTAAAGTTGAGTACCTTACGTGGAAGTATATGTTTGAAATTCAGCCAAATAAACCATCATATGTCTGAAAGTTATTACAATATTCAAACCGCATTTTGTGTGGCAAGTACCGATATCATGAACATATCACAATAAAAGTTTATCGTTGATAACATCAGCCGTGTTTGAAATAGAAAAAAAATATTTACTATTTATCTCGCTGGCTCTAGGAGCACGGACGCTAACATATCAGAACACATGCTTAAAAACAACATCGAAGAAATGCGAGCATGACTTCAAGATGAAAACATTTTCGTCGTCAATAGAGGCTTCCAGGACTCACTCCATCTTCTGTCAGACTTAGTTTATAATCTGAAAGGCCCGAGTACCTTAACAAACGACTAAAACAGCACACGACCTTGAAGTCAAATAACTCAACGACAGTAACGGGAATACAAATACAGTGGGTGGTGGAATCTGCGAATAGCAGAGTTAAGCATTGGAAGGCTCCGGATCACGTGATACTCAACACACAAATAGGTAATATAGAGTACGTTCGTATCGTGTTTCCATTTGCAACATCTATCGGTCTGCACTTATGAGAGACACGCCTTCTGATGAATATATCGAAAGAAACCAAACCAGTTACTTGTGTAGAAAACTAATGCTTTACAAGAAAATGTCAATAATAAACTTTGGGATAGCAGAAATGCACAAAATGTAATTGTTACACAACATGTGGTTTGGATCTCATAAGAACTTGAAGACATATGATGGTTTATTTAGTGACTTTCAAACAAATACTTCCACGTGAAGTACTCAACTTTAGAGTATAAATGATTCTTGTAAACATCAGTCCCTATCAGTTACAAAATGATGTTTAAATATGTTTTTTTACATTATATGAAGATTATTGGAGCGAAATATCGTTTTCTAACTGGTGCGGACTGATGGATGAAAAACACTAGGTTCCCTAGAAAAGGTGCATTTTGTATAAGGAAAATTGAACGTTTACATAAGAAAATTATTTTTATCTCCAAAACGGTTACAGATATAGTATTTCAGTTTACGCTGCAACATTGTCATTATATCAGTGTTTTTCAAACGAAATTTGAATTTAATTGCTTAAGCCATTGTGGAGCTATCAGAATTTATTTGAACAACACTATAACATTTAGTGTCCGAAAGTGGTCATTTTTGGACGTGCTTTCCATGATAACCCTATGTGGTATGGACATAGAATTTAGATTATTGGAACTATAATATTATCTACATATTACGTGCAAAATTTCATTAAAATCAGTTGAGGAGCAGAAAACGGCCCTTATGCGCAGTACTCCTTTGACTTCGTCCCGTCACGATTACAAACGTTTATGTCACTACCGTGATTTGAACCTGTTTCCTTCGAATCATCGGCCTGACGCTTCAGACCACACTACAAGCTGATCGGCTCTTTGTTTTGTTATAATATGTTTTGATCTCTGGCACACTTTATTTTACATACGAAAGATTCTAGTCTCATAAACGAAGAAACAGTTGCAGTATGGGGAGCGCACAATAGGTTATGTTCATATACATCTTTGTGTGCACATGTTGATCCTGTTGACAAAATTCACGAACAATTGGGCGTTTCCGTGAAAACATTCTCTGTACATAAACATTTAATGATCTAATTTTGTTGAATACAAGTATATCAAAAATACCTATATGTTGATAAAATATGCCTACAATGTTTTTTGAAATTCATTGAAGCATTACTGTGTATACAATATATTTAATAGTGTCGGTAGTGTTATAAACAATTATTACTGGTTAAATAAGACAATTATGAAGGACGAAGAATGACTACATCACGTCCCCCGATGAGCACTTCTTATAGGAGCAATGTCAAATATCAAGGGCGTAGTTGTGGTAGAACATTATGAGATGCCATGTCCCATAAATAATACACACTTTCTTACCTTGGGACGAGTACACGGCTTACTTAACAACTATCATGCAAGGGACTTAAATCAGGGTTACGGAATACATGATAAATACATTTTAAGGGTCAGATTATACGGGAGAAGTCAAGCTATTGAATCATCGGCACAATAAGTACAAGGAAGCTAACCTAAACGACAAACGAGCCATTACTCCAACTTCCAAAAATAACATCGAACTAATCGTGATAAAAAAGACTTAAGTCACCTACACTGCTGATGGACTTGCTGCTAATAATGTTTTTAAAACTGGAGAAATTGTTCATGGCACACTTGAATCATTCAGAATCACTTTGTCTCAAAGTTCAATCACAGAGATACAATTGGAAAGAGTTCTTAGATGCACTGGCGTCATGAAGGACGATGACTATTATTTTGCTGCTTAGCATTCATCTGCTCAGATAGTCCAAGCCACTTTCAACAAACACTTTAGAATTTTCACAAAGTTCAAACTGCCGAAATAAAAACTGAACAATGTTGTTTGAAGAAATGGACAAGTCGATAAAACTCTTAAGGTCTTAGAATATTTGCGGATTTGTTTGAAACAAACGAGCGATCTCGACCGAACGAACTGCAATCTTAAAACCACGGCTCTCAGTCTAAGTCCGCCATCTTGAGGAAAGGAGAGAATGGGTTTTATGTTAACTGAATATGGCAAGTCGTGTCATGCCTTTTTGCAATTACTGGTGCAATCGATGACGTCGTTGACTTGATTTGTGAAAATGAGAATTTTGTCGCTCTCCCACGGGGCGAAGATACCCGATCAATTAGTCTCTTCTCATGATATGGTAAGTACTTAATGAGTTTGGAAGATAATAAATATTTCAAATTTAATTCAAATTGGGTATTGATATTGTTAAAATGTGAAAGGAAATTAATATATATATAAATTTGAATAATTTTAAGCATAAAGATAATCCAAATCCCAAACATTCCGTGTCAAAAACAGAGCCAAATCCTACACAATACAAAACGGAGAGAGGTTTCAACATATGGAAGTTGTGATATATAAAATTGACCAAGTTCTTTCCTAAGTAGTTTCCATATCGATTTAGCTAAGTTTTATGAAACAAATTAATTTTCCTTATACTGCTTACATGACTGGGATTATTTTAAGAACTTAGCCAACTGGTCTGGTAATTCTACTGGCACCTACTGAAACACTGTACACCGTACTCTTCGATTAAAATCCAGATCAGTTGGCCTAGTCCTTAGAAACAATCACAGTCATGTAAACATTATAAGCAACATTAATTTGTTCCATAAGCTAAATTGATATGAGAACTACTTAGGAAAGAATTTGGCTAATTTTATATATCACAACTCCATATGCTGAAACCTCTCTCTTTTCTGTACTGCTTAGGATATTAACTTTGCTTTGTTTTTCACACGGAGTGTTTTGGATTCGGATATCACAACGTTTTGTAAATATAATTTTCTATTTAGCGGTACGTTTTGTTTGTATATTACTATTCTCCATGTTCTTCTCTCTCATTCATTTTTCATTTCTTAGCTCGAACCATGGGTAGTTAATGACCCGAAACCTTTTTCATTGATTAACACATTATACAGCGCAAACCAAACGTTTTGTTTTTGCCATTTACTGTTTACGATATTTCACTGAAAACAAAAAAAAACAAACAAATATAACGTCTATAATATTACACTAAAAATAACTTGATCTCGTTCACAAAATGTTCACTTCACAACAAGTTATATAGCTAATGAAAAAGATGACAGAACAGTTATATTTTCTATACAATTTCTGTGTCCCTTATTGATTTTACGATTTGATGGATTATTGTGCCCCCCTGGGGGTATTTTTGGGGAAATTATGTAATATTTTAGTAACCTACTACTGATACTGTATTTTCAAACCAAATTTGATATTTTTAGCTGCAGCCGTTTAGGCTGTGCATTATATACAAAAATGGGTTTGGTGGCCATTTTAAATCCAAAATGACTATTGTTTCAACATTCTGTCATAATTTTCTAAACTACTAGTGATCGTGTACCTCCATACCAAATTTCAATTTATTTGCCACAACGGTTTAGGCTGTGTATCCCAATACAACAATGAGTTTTGCGACAATTTTGGATCATTTTCTATACAATTCCTGTATCCCTTATTGATTTCAAATTTGAGGGGCTATTGTGCTCCCTAGGGGTATTTTGGGGGAAATTATGTAATATTTTAGTAACCTACTACTGATAATGTATTTCCAAACCAAATTTGATATTTTTAGCTGCAGCCGTTTAGGCTGTACATTATATACAAAAATGGGTTTGGTGGCCATTTTAAATCCAAAATGACTATTTTTTCAACATTCTGTCATAATTTTCTAAACTGCTAGTGATCGTCTACCTTCATACCGAATTTCATTTCCCTAGTTCAAATGGTGTGGAAAATGGATTTATATTGTCCGCCATTTTGGATTCATGATGGTGACTTTTAGAAAATTTAAAAACAATTTCTTAATCTATTAGTGATGTTGAAGTTACATACCAAATTTCAATTTAATAGACCCAGCGATTTGGGCTGTGTATTCTATACAACAATGTGTTTGGCGGCCATTTTGGACCCAAGATGGCGACTTTTTAAAATTTCGGATATTTTCTGATACACCTTTATATCGAATTTGGTCTAGCTAGACGGAAACATGTCAAACATTTATGTCAGTCCGTAAGTTATTACACGACAAATAAACTAATTTTGGAAGCTTATAACTCAGCACCCTATGAATTTGAAGTTTGGTAGTATTATAGAAGATGTTATCCCTAGCAAACGTGGGTAATTTGGTGGCACTGGGGTAATTTGTAAGTAAGCAGTAGTGTCTTGAAAATGGTGATTTAACTGTTGGGCGCTATTTTTGTGTTTCAATTAAAGCTACTTGGCATCGCGCGCCGTAGGGTCGGCTGGGAACTTGGCTGCACGCGCTCCCGCGATCGCATATATTATTCAAAACCGTATAAATTAGCTTGCAGATAAAGAAACTAAGACGTAAAGATGCAGAAATTGTAACTAAAGATTATTTAACTCTATTATCACCATACTGTTATAAAATCTTGACGCGTGCAAGAATTTTGCGGAAATATTGTAAAGTTTTACTGGTAGATAATTAGAACAGATATTTTTGAATTCCAAACAATTAAGAAATGGAAGAGAAAAAATATAAAATAATATTGTATAGTTTGATGTAAACGTACGCTGCGCACTAAAAGTAAATATGCGAGTGTGTTTATAGAGTGTATGTAGGTGCAATGTGTAGAAGATTTCGATGCTTTAATAAACGTCCAAATTGCAGGTTAGAATACCTAGTTTTTCATTCGTAGCTTTTTGTTGCTAGAGACTAAATTCTTTGTTCTCATTAGCTGCTTTCGGACGATATCTGATAGAACTGCAACCAGCCCTGAGGAGGAAGATTTAAAGTTAGCTTGAGTATTTTGTATTGAAGAATATACTTATTAAGTGAAGTGCATCTCGTGAATATAGAAATCCATTTCGTACTGTCGCCTTATCGTGAGGCTTTAGATTCAGGAACAGATAGGGATGATGGTAATCAAAGAGGGAGAGAGAGAGTTCGTTTTCAAATGGACAACTCTAATGTAAATACCCTTGAAGGAGTAGAATGCCGAATGGTTGTTGATATGACAGTAGGTACATGGATGCAATGGAACATCGATTGACTGAATTAGTAAAAAGTGAAATAAACGAGGTAAAGCAGTAGATAAGTAGCATTAGGGCAGAATTGACAGGGCGAATGGACAAGATGGAGGAGAAAATGCAAGTGTACAAGAATAACTGTTTGAGTATTAATAAAGAATCGAAAATCTATATCACTGTCATCGAAATCACAGGTAGAAGGTATGATGAAGGGTCACGTGATTATCAAGAACAACGATATGGTTAGAAAGAACAGTTTGTTTCGCAATTACGTCAAGAACTTCCTCAAACAGTACTGGATGATCCTTCGACAAAAGATCTTCAAAATGTACCATACTGGAAAGGTAATTGTATGGAGAGAAGTTTGACTGAGTATCTCAGAGATATTAATGCATATTTGTCACGTGTTAAAGTAAATACATCCTCACTATTAATAATTTTACAAAAAGCAATGGAAGGGTTTACAGCGAGGTAGTTTGGTACGAAAAGATCCTATATTAGACCTTACGAAGACTTTTCTTTCTCATTTTTAGAAGAATATGCAGGTATAGAACTTTTTGAGGATAAAATGAAGCTTTTGAAGAATAAGTGAATTGATTAGAATAATATATCAAGCTTTGAAGATCAATTGTATGAGTTGGCGTTACAGTTCCGAAATGTTGATGAATTTATGACAGATAAGAATCTGGTGAAGAATATTACGAGTGTTGCCCGAGAAAATGCAAATGGTTTAGGCCATAATCAATGATATGGAAATGGATATGGAAACGTACGCTGCGCATTAAATTAAATATGCAAGTGTGTTTATAGAGTGTATGTTGGTGAAATATGTAGAAGATTTTGGTGTTTTAACAAATGTCCTTATTGAAGGTTATAATACCTAGCTTTTCTTCGTAGCGTTTTAGCTGCTAGAGGTGAAATTCTTTGTCCCTAAGTCGGCAATTTACCAAGGGTCGGCCGATTTCTTTGCTTAAAGCCGAGGTACAACTAAAGTTCAGCAAATTGACAGGAATTATAATCATTGTCTGCTTTCGACGATATCTGATAGAACTGCAACTAACCCTAAGAAGGAAGATTGAAAGCTAGTTGGTGTATTTTGTATTGAAGGAATATACTTACTAAGTGAAGTGTATCTCGTAAATAAAGGGATCCATTTGAATCTTAAAATAATATTCAATACAAAAGGATGGAACGATGTTTTGTGTAAAAGATTATATTTGCTTGGGATTTCATCTATCACAGTTTTCTCTGGAGCGGAAGCTAACATTTGCCAATATATGGAATTATACAGTGTTATATTATTGAGTATGGATGTAGTGCATCCTGTTGATCAATGCATATAGATTTACACCTGAGAATGAGTCTTTGTTCCTTTATCTTTGAAAGTTATTTAGGTGATGAGTGTTGATGTTTTTCTAAGAAATAACTGACGCAATATCCCACCTAAAAGAAATTCTCTTTTAGCATTCTTATAGCATTCTTGATTCTTTTACAATAAATTATATTATGTTTATTATTCTTTGTTATTTTCTAATGAACATTAACTCAATGTAACTACTTACACTTCAAAAACACGGCTCTTTCATAAGAACTTAATATAGTTGTGATTGGGTAGCTGCTCATCATAATTTATTTAGGAAGAAAAGAGGTTTACAAAAATATAAATAGATTTGAAAATATATAGATAGCTAGGTAGGATAAAACTACCAAATGCACCGGCTCGTCAGACCGGGGCAAGAAAATATGGGTAACAGTCATTGGGTCATTCACCACTACTCGCTTCCACGTGGCGGTCTGCATACTAACTTGGTAAGTTTTGGATGCTGCGCTCCTTTATCGTAACCATAATCTGTGAGTGACCCCACGGTACAATCATGCTATATCTGTTACAACCACCACTACTAATAATAATACTAATATTCCTACAACAACTAATAATAATAATACCCCCAATCAAATACTACTATAATGATTTAAAACATTGAATCTACATATTTTCATTTACAACAATCCACATTTAAATTTTGAAAATTTCTTGTCCGCCCGTTGGTTCGAGGTGGATAAAATATTTTGGTAACAGACATCGGGGGTATCACCAATACTCGATACCCCTTCGCGATTTTTTGAGAGCTGTGTCCCTTGTACTGTAATAAGATTCTCAGGGAGACTGCGTCCCCGTGATAAAGATCTACTCTCATAGCCCCCGGGAGCTGCAACCCTATAGAGGAGTTTAATTTTTATTTGTATTGCAACATACTCGTACACTTTCATACCACATTTCGTTTCTCTAGTTTCAGTGGTTTGGAAAACGCCTTTTTGGACTGCTATTTTGGGTTAATATGGCATTTTTTTTAACGTTTTCTTATATTATCGTAACCCACTCGTGATGCTACACCTTTATATAAAATTTCGTCTGTTTAGTTTCAGTGGTTCGAAAACGCCTCATTGGACGGCCATTTTGGATTAAGGTGGTGACTCTTGTAACGTGTTCTTATATTTTTGCGAGACCCACTCGTGATGGTACACCACCAAATTACGTGTCTTCAGTTTCAGTGGATTGGTAAATACGTTTCCGGGCGGCCATTTTGGATTAACACTTCTTCATAAGTTGAGACTTGACGGAGATGAATGTGGTTCTTTGATAGCTCATTTACGTGTTAAGCCGGGTATTTAAAGAAATAATGATCAAAATCGGTTCAGTAGAACGGCCGGAATGAGTGGACAAAATTTGTGAGAAATATGATAAATATTCCCCATAAGGAATGCATAGGGGAGAACACTCAAACTCTTCTCCTTCAGTTGGGATATGACGGAGAGGAATGTGTTTTACAGATATCTCATCTACATGTCAAGCTTGATACTTTAAAATAAGAATAATGAAAATCATCCCCGTGTAAAGGTCCGGGCTGACTGGGCAAAGGGAGAACACTCAAACACTTCTCCTTCAGTTGAGACTTAACGGAGAGGAATGTGGTTTATTGATTACCCATCTACGTGTTAAGCCGGATATTTTAAAAAGAATGATCAAAATCAGTAAAGTAGAAAAGCCGGACGGACTGGAGAAAGCTTTAACAAGTTATTTTAATATTTAGATTGCCTTGACGACAATACTAGCCAATACAATAACTTCCTTTGCACTAATGAACTGAAATGGTAACATATTGAAACATACAGCAATATGTCCCAAACGTGACGAAGAAAAGAGATTTTCCCTTAATGCGACGGGCGTAAAACATATTGCGTATAGTGCAGTTAATGTCTATATAAATAATATTATTTTTATCCAGCGATAAGTCTGTCAATGCAGAGACCGAGAATCGAACCTTCGTCACCCAGTTGCATGACAGGTGTTCTCCTACTGAAATATCTCCGCAACTACTGACTTATCTGCATACTTGACGTTCCCCTGGTCTCAGCTGAATCAAACTGTCATTTCTGATATACAATTTGAGGTTACTCCTCCGTTTCTGGAGATTTCAATTGAGTTATCTTTCTGGAATTTCTAATATGTAAGAGAAATCGTTCCTTGAGGCGACAGTGCAATGGTAGAACACATATGAAAAGCACAAACTGTAGAAAATATACAAGATTCAACCTTGACAATGTCGGTTCTCCACATTCAACTTGATATAGTGTCCACAGTTTACAACACTGAGCCGCAAGACTTTGCTATTATTTCTTTCTTATTAGTACTTTTAAATTTTATTTTAATTAATATATGGTGCCTTTTCAATAAAATACTTTTATTGTGAGCTAGCAACACTGCTTCACGGATAAAAATATGAAAAGCTCACTACTTTTTATGCATTTCGTTACTATTTTTGTCGTTATTAAGCTCCTAAAGTTTTATTCCGATTGCTCTAACCATTGTCAAGACATTCAATTTCAAGTTCCATACTACCTATTATATGATATTCTTGACATTTCAAATTCCAGGACAAGTAGCTGCTCTCCCTATGGCCATAGCACCTTAGTGATTTCCATATCTCATCATGCTCGCTCAATCAGATGCGCTATGCTGCAATTGATTTGCGCAACCACCACCATGACCCTTGAGTAAATTGCTACTATGCATCCTTAATTACACTTACTATTTACCCTTTTAAAATCAATATCTTGCAGTACCTTTTGATCCTGTGTGTTGATGTTTTATTATACTCATTTTAAACGATTCGTATTTCACGATATTCAAAAATAAGATAACAATGTTTTTAACAGGCGCCCAAGATTATTGTATGTTTCCTTTATTGAACATGTTTGTTCTATATTACCTTCGTTCTTATTTAATACATTATCTTTATATTAGGACGATATGGAGTTTGTAAATCTAGGCATCAAAATATACTCAAAACAGTAGAAGACAGCATTTCCAGAAATACTTAAACGTCGCGATATGACGGAATTCGAATTTTGCCAGATGGACTTGTGCAACTGTTCACGTATAATGGTTCCAATATACATGACCATGTAGAGACAGATGCACACTGCCCACGTATGATTGATCTGAGAGGCAAAAGTAGAATGCCACGAATGAATTCTCAGCAATAATTTACCACCATATATTAGCTAAGTCATGAGTATTGACCAACTCAATAACCACCATACCTTGTGTTGATATTATCTCTAAATCTGCAGGGCAAAAGTAATATCCCTGATTACCTTCCTGACAGCAAATTACCTTACATGTTCGAAAAAAATATTTAATTATACTCGTGATAGATCGTAGAGCATTCTCTAGTGGAAGAGTATGGTGTAATTGCGTTCCTTTTATGACACGAATGTCTACTATTCCCTCATGGAGGTTAAACTAGGCAACTCTAGTAGCGTCATATTACATGGTATGGTCTGTACTAGTGCCCTGTCAGCACTTACCACTATACCAAAAGCCTTCGTGAAGGTATCAATCAAGGTCGGATTCGGGACGAATTTGTTGTTAGAATAGCTTTCGTGATAAATCTAGTTGAAGTCATCAACAAGATTTAAGAGCGTTAACAGGCAGGTTAACGTAGTTATTCTGATGATGATATAAATGTTCTAAAAAGATTTTATAGATCCTTATATGATGATGACGTAAACTGAATATTTAAGGTTTTCTTCCTCTTACCATCATGAATTTAATCAAAGTTCCTTACTTCTAGGCGAATGTATTGTATACAGGCATAAGGGAAAAGATGCAAGTTTAATTCTTGCTCGCTTAAAGATGACGATTGATATTTAACCAATAAGGAAGATGCAATGTTGTGGTATATGTAAGAACAATATTTTGATTAGAACGTAGTTTTCCAGTCAGTATTTTTAATTGTGATGAGTTTGGACAATAGTTAAATTCTAGATCTGAAACTGTAGTAGCAGTAAAGGTTCTGAACAGTTTAGTGTTCTTCCGTCAGCAGAGAAAGGTGAAACTATTTCACTGATTGCTTGTTCCAATGCAGAGGGTAATTTTCTGTCACCATTATGTATTTTAAGACGAATAGATAAGAAGCCTCAGGAGGAATGTGGTTCTAGAGTAATTGTGAATCCCAAATCTGCCTATGTAAATTCTGAAATCCCTATAATTTGGTTGCAAGAATACTTTCCCGCACGCAATCCCCCCCAGGAAAAGTCTTGTTCATTCTGGATGGTCACTTCCTCATTCCACTACTTCTGGTATGCTTTACTTTACAAAATATGATCGTGTTGTGCCTACACAGTCACTGCACTAGATATTTGCAAACATTCAATAAGGGCTTATTTCGTCCATTCAAGCATTTTTTCTACATAGCTTTGTCACAGTTGAAGCAAACACATCCACATCAAGGCCAGAATTTCCTACCTTGCTTCATCAGGCCTGGAATAAATCTGCAACACACAGAAACGATACTACAGGTTTCTAAGGGTGTTGAATCGTGTCCAAGAATCCTAAAATCATCACTGATGAAGCTTCTGCTATTTCAGATATTAATGTTGCTTCTACTAACGAACGAAATTTTACTTCCTACCCCTCTCCATCAGATGGAAGCACTCTTTCTGAACATCTTCCTTCAGATTATGCAAGTCTTAGCTGCGCAAATGACTTCTCTCAATCCTCTATTCCTGGATCTTTCGTTAATATTGGACGTTCCTTCTCTCCCTCTCAGAAAACACCTTTTAGATACATGTCTCCTATTCATTCTTTAGATTGTGCAAAAACAACTGGTACGACACGTAAACCGAAAAGAGCAGCACATGTTTTGAATCACACTGAACATAAACTCTCAAAACGCATTATCGATAAGCAACAATTATAAGTTGAAGTGGCAACAATGTCCTCTTTTTTGTTCTGGAAGAAGTTCTGATTCCAAATTGAAGAAACTTCAGAAGAGATCAGCTGTAAAACTAAGCATATGTCTAAATAACCAAAACGATGTTCCCTCCAGTGATTTTTGATGTATATACGACCGATGTTATTACGATCCAAAAGGTCCAAAGTGGCATGGATCAGGTGTACGATCTGTAACATGTGGTTGCATGAAAATTGTACAATTATAACCTTCTCTTAGGCTGTTGTACTGATGATAAGTACTAAGCGTGATTGTGAATGTGAAGATACATTGTGACGAACTGAGAAAAATAATTAATAACTAAGTTCGGTATGGTTGATGCACAGATTAATATCACTTCAAGTGATATTATTACAATTTGCTTGGATTAGAATAAAAATATTTGCAAGAGATCTGAATGACTCTGATATTACCTCAATATTCAGAATATTTGTAATTATCTAATCATCAGAAAAGTACTATCAAATTGAGGTTTCCGAAAGATAATAGTTACACTAATTTCCAAACTATAAATTATGGTATGTACATTGCATCAATTGATAGAACAATATAATAGTGTTTTATTGATTCAATATCGCTCGTGGATTTAATATTTATTTAACTGAACACTACATTCATATATGAACGTCACAATACCATCTATTTTACATTAATCAGAGCGCTTCTAATACTGAATACTGATAAGAAAACGTTCCTTTTGGTAAATATGCAAATATATATAAATCTTCAGCATCTACTACTCAAGTTGTCCGTATAATTGGACATACTCAATATGATTATAGTGAAGGAGAATGTGCTTTAAAAATCACTCGTCCGTGTAATTGGATGTAACTAGAATGATTTACATATGAGAACAATAGGTTGCTGCTATCAATCGTCTATATAATTGGACAGTAAATTTATTCATACAAAGGTTAAATGCACAAATGCATAAGCGATGACAGAGTTAAGTGTCTGATAATTGGGATATCTCAGCTTTATCCTAATACTATGCTTTTGTATTAGCTATTTATGTTTCATAAGATTACAGAGATATATTCCTGAACCTATTTAATTTATCTTTGCCTAGTTAATATGGATATCAGTATGGAACAGTTTGACATAACATCAAATAAATATGAATAGCACTCTTATAGTGTAACATGCAAGACAACAACTTATGCACATTAGGTTAATGTGAGCACTATAGAACTTATAACTGAATGCCTACTATATGTCTGACATTGTAGTTGAAAATAGTGAGAGCGAGTGGATCTTGGAAGGACACCACGATGTATATCAAATAAATACTACACTGAACTCAATCAACTATCGTACAGTAAAGGATTGCAAAGCAGAACGCTAATACCTGATCCTAACTTTACTATTTAAAATCTTTATCCACCTGCGTCATGGAATAATGTACTTACACACACACTATTACTTAAAAGATGTGTATTGGCAATCCTAGAACTAGCGTTCAGTATAAAAACGGTATATGATTTCTGTCTTGTTATCTGATCACACAGAATATTTAAACTGATGACTACTTATATGCTCTTGCGTAAAGTAACTACATTTATTCTTTCAATACAACGCATAACATTCATAGGTACGTAAACCAAATTTCGTTACGTGAACGATTTTTGTTTACACACAGTGCTATTACTTTGCGTAAGTATGCAACTTTATTTAAGCGTGTTCATCAGACTTTCGACTGATAATGCATTGTTCCGTTTATATGAAGAACTGCCTGATTTGGGCCTTACTAGTACGTATAATCCGAAACTTGCTTTATTCTTCAACAAAATGGTTCACTTGTTTTGTTTTATCAGCAAGCTAGACATCAACAATACTGAGAAGCTTGTCATGACAGTGGGAGAGGGGGGAAACTGACACACTTCCTCTCGACCAACAATGACTGGAAAACTTCGTCATATCTATAACCACAAAGGTAGTAATGTTTGCTTACCCTAAGAAGTAGTGCTCGCCTTGTGCCACTAAGAATTATATTATCCAGAACTAACCTTGTTCTGTAAATTGTAGACACACTGAGAAAGGCAACGAAATCTATGTATATACGTCGTACAGCACTGATATATTACTTGGTCACTTACATACATGCACGGCTAGGCAAGTATTTCATTGTGCAGATATACACTTTTAGATTTTAACTTACAGTTTGTAAACTTCATACGTGTCTATGTATCGGAGAACACTACAGGCATCAATGATCTTTATCAATAATCCCATGACATCAAAACACTGCTTCCTGAGGTTACTTTCGATGATAATAATACACCACAAATGTACTGCGTCTTATACCAGTCGTTGTTTGTTTCGGTCTGATGTTGCCCTCTTGCGGAGAAACAAAACTCCAAGTGGACAACACTCCCCACTCACTATAGAAAGTCCATTCCTTTGCGAATACAAATGAAGGAACCGAAAACTAGGCTCCCCGGTTCTGTATCAAGATAGTAAATTAAAGAAAATTTACATAATTCCTCTAGGGGCTTGTAACGACTGTTACACAATGTTTCCTGATGCATGTGTTCTATGCCACAAACGAATATACGTAATAAGTGTAAGTACTGATATGAAAGGAAACACGTTTGCACCATACTTTTTGTCATCACTACTGAATTCGTTGTATTCAATTTTCTTTGAGTAGTAATCTATTTCCCAGTATTCTATACTAAATATTAGGTATATATGAATACTTAATATACTATTAGAATGTAACTAATACTTGTCATACGGATATGAAGTAATCATATAAAACGTATTAACCTAGAATTCCCTGAAGAATACTGATTATATTTTAATTGATGCGAAGTTTCATTTATATGGGAAGTACATTGTTTTCAAACTAAGAATATACCGTACTAACAATATACCCTATGTGTTTGTGTTATATATACCTGTGTTGGGACATGAAAAGTGTATGCTATGTAATTGTACTGAACTAAAAATATCAACGCATTTCTTTGTTAATTGTAACTACAATGATATTGTTGTGGCATCACTCTCCGAAGCACTAGTCATATCTCCCCTACACCTCGGCGAAGATGGCAAATTTATTTAGTTATTTCTTCAGAAAATTTTCAGTACACCATACTAGTTCAATACATGATATTTACAACAATTGTGCATTGACACTATCTCTATTCATTGCTGTATACTTTGCCTTTTAACACCAAGAGATACAGTCCTCCAAATCAAAATGTATAGCGTTTTTCCACATTCTACTTTAAACACTTTGTACGAGTATTTCTTAGCCATTACCGTTTTCAATCAGCAAAAATCCATGTTGCCAGGATATGTTCGGGAATAAATTAATTTAAATGTCGTTTATCAAAATCTTTTCCTTCATCATACATAAGAAACAGACAGAACACGAAGTTAAAATTGAGTATGGTGGCTTGTGGATACTATGCACAGGTGGAAGAGCCACATGAAAACAACTTAAAGGCTAAAACTTCCTGAAGTTAGAGCATTTAGGAGATGCCTTTGAATTTTAGTTACTTTCAGTCTATATAGTGTGGAACATGTTTTAAATCTTATAAGGACATAAATTCTGGAGTCAATCACTTTCTGCAGAAAGCGAAGTGAAGGTCCTTTCACAAATGACGATTCCTACATTTGCATAATGATATCAATTCAAGTGCGAAACAGGTTAAACTTAATAACAATCCAGCAGTTAACATGACAAAAAGTGGTTTAAGAATATCTAAAGATAAAGATTTGCGAGAGTTGCTCCTTAACGATGCAAAGGCATTTCCGTTTTGTAATTGAAACTCGAACATCACATCTTTTTCCCACTTGAGTTGAAATCCATATTCAAAAGTTTTAGGTAAGAAACGGTTAAGTTCAGGAATTAATGGAGAATACTTCCTACAAAAGAATGAAATATAGTGGACAAGAATAGGTTGTTCAACAATATGCACTAAAGAATGTAAATTGAACTCAGCAATCATTGCTTGCAGATAAGTTAGGGGTTCAAAAAGAGCAGCGTTTTTCTTATAGGCTATCTGCTTCAAAATATGTCTTACGTTCAATTCAGTCTTGTACCTGTCTTTCACTTTGATCACTGCAGGGTTTATTGAGTTTTTAACAATGTGGCGATGTGATGGATAGCTTATTACTGGAAGTTTACTATTCGAAACATCTTCCAATGTTGTCATTTCGGGATAGTGAAGTGGAATTGTCAGAATGTTTGCTATATGGCCTTGGAAAATACAACAAATAACTAAACTAAATAGTGTAAAGCTTAGAAAGAAAATTCTGGAGGATGTATTCTGAGGCTGATTCACGGATACTTGTAAGAATATCGAAACTACATAAATAAAAGGATTATTTTGTTTCATGAAACTCTCTTTATGATTGGTAAGTTTTGCAAAAAGCCATAATGAAAATGAACTGAACACTATTATTAAAATAATTAGAATGCCAGATAGTATGTCAAATGCTCGAAATAGGGCAATAATAAGAGGAATTTCTGTAGCACTTGGTACAACAAAGGACATAGGAAAGTGCAATACTGTTTCAACGTAATCTGAAATCTCAATATTTTCCATATATAGTACCAGGGGATTGAGCAGGATATCTGCTTCCCCATTAACAAGTTTCGAAAGCAAAATATTCCATGATACATTTAAATTTTTCGGCACTGTCCAATCTGAATACCGTATGTGCAATCCTTTGTACTCAGCAAATAATTGGATGCATTTAGTGCTGATGCCTCCGATTATTACTGGCTCCGTTTCCAGAGGTGGATTAAATATTGGTTTTGGATTTTTCCATAATACAAACGGAAACTTGTGCACACTATACGCTACTATACTATTACCATAAAATGCTGTAATATTATGTGTTAACAATACTTCAATACTGGCAGCATTTGTCTGTCTGTAACATGTTTTTGTTTCGACAGCTCGTTGAGTCGTGTGGCTTTTATAATTGTAAGTTATTGTATTTGTTGTATTATCTCTGTTGTCTTCATCAGATACGTCATCTCTTGCTATTATGACCGCATTCGTAATTTGATTTAACCATGCTTCCTGTAGAATGTCTTGCTGTTCAGAATTCGGTAGTGACGTTTCGCATAGGATGATGAACGCTTTACATCTTGGATTCCAAAAGGAGAAATTCTTCATAGTTTCTAAAGTGTATTTGAATTCTCCTTCTTCATCAAGTAAGATAACAAACATTTCGAATTTCAGATCACGATATCCACTAAGAGGGCTTGCCTTTTGATTTCTCAAACCTCTTTGCCCTTTTAGGAAAAGAGTTGGTTGCCGCTGAATGAATCTAACAATGAGTGAATCCATTTCTTCTGAGACTTTTCCATATGTGTAGTCTACTATACCTGATGTTAGTGAACTAAGGCTATCTACAAAATCCAAACAACGTCGTAAAGATCTTGAGTTGTAAGCTTCATTGCCCAAAGGCTTTATTATTTGTAATGACTTCGTCGTTACTGTTAAAAGAGTCATACATAGAATGGTAATAACCTTTGGAATTTGCTTCATTTCGTGAAGGAATAATCTGAAACATAAATAAAATGTTTTAAACAATTAACAATAAATATGATGTAATGAAATCTATAATTTTACATACAAAATCAGAGGATCATAAATTATTGTTGATTTGCAAGGACAAAGTAAATTGATTGTAAATCATTTGAAATATAATCGTAAATAAAGCTTTCTATGAAACACTCTTGCTTTGGATAGAAAGTATGGCCGTTTTAGATGGGATCCAGATGTTTACCATTGTAATTTTTTCTTCAAACTTTAAAGAGCGATTTCGCATCTACACGCATTTATAGTGTTTCACAATTCTCCGTGGGCACTAGACATAGTTTATTTCCCCCCATCTGTTATCGCAAGAGTTATCCATCGACAAAGCTAAAATGTGATGTTTATCGTTTTTATTATGCATTACGACAGACGACCCGATAACTTTTCTCAATAACAAAAATATACCAGAATGCATCACGTCAAAAATTACTTGAACGTTTTTCTCTATACAATTCACTCCCTTTCGATTGTTTTTATATGTTTCATATTCAATTGCGTCGTTTTCATGTTCCAAAAACTAATAGATGGAAATTCATCTAACAAATTACACTCCCATTGAAAAGAACTACCAGAGAGCCTATTGTTTTGAGCAGGAAAATCCCTTGTTTTCTCTGACGAAAATCTCTCTTTGCGCTTTTGTAAGGTGAAACAATCGGTTTAATTCGAGAAGGATTTTGCTCTTCTGAATTTAGAAAAACCCGAGAAAAAACATTACTGTTAAATGTGGTGTGACAATACGATATCTTTAATAAACTTTAGTTACAGTATTTAAAGCATAAGTTCAAAGCAGGTATTGATGGGATCTGTCATCACAGCACTATTAGCATTTAAGTCATACAGAAGAACGAGCGTAATAAGGAACAGTTATTATCAAAACGGTTCCCATAACGTTAGTATTAACTATGTGTACAAAACTGGAATGGTGCTCTTATCCATACATTTAAGACTATTTGCTTGTAGTGGCATCTGAGACAATCATAAATGTTGGAAAATCTACTACATTACATGGACAATCGAGCTTCTCAGAAACTTTTTAAAATTTACTAATTAATAAGAAATTCGAAGAATAATGTTAATATTATTCATTGAAATCAAACATTTTCGGACTTTGTAGTAGACCATGCTTGTAAAAACACTCAATGAACTATCTATCAGCATGCGTGGTAGCGCACGCAGCCAAGTTCCAGCCGACCCGATGACGAACGGTGACAAGTAGCTTTACACGAAAAACTAAAAAATTGCCGAGCGAATGATAAATCACAATTTGCAAAACATCACTGCTTACTTTCTAATTACCCCAGCAACATCAAATTAACAACGTTTTCTAGTAATAAATTCTTCTATAATACTACAAAATTTCAAGTCAAAGGGTTAATGGGGTGCTAAGTTATAACCCCCAAAAATAGGCTCTTTTTCGTGTAAAGCTACTTGTCACCGTTCGTCATCAGGTCGGCTTGGAACTTGGCTGCGTGCGCTACCACGCATGCTGATAGATGGTTCATTGAGTGTTTTTACAAGCATGATCTACTACAAAGTCCGAAAATGTTTGATTTCAATGAGTAATAATTACATTATTCTTCGAATTTCTTATTAATTAGTAAATTTTAAAAAGTTTCTGAGAAGCTCAATTGTCCATGTAATGTAGTAGATTTCCCAACATTTATGATGTTGGGAAACTACTCACTACTCACTCACTCACTGACTCACTGACATACATGTTTGACATGTTGCCGACTAGATAGAAAAACAAAACTTTACACATGCTAAGGGGGTAACATGGAAAGCTCTAGAAAAGGCCAAATCTGTAGTGTGACCCTTAGGGGGGCTCAATAGCCCCTCAAATTGTTTAATCAATATACATGTTCTGACGTGTTCCCGACTAGCTAGAAATACAAAATATTACACATGCTTTTAGGGTAACTTGTAAACCTCCAGAAATGTCAAAAATCTGGGCTGCGACTTCTAGGTAGGGTGTTCGATGAGGCTGAGGACCTATCGAACTTCGGATGTGAAAATTTATGGAGATGTCATCGGTTACTCGAAACCGTTCGAGTATTTGAAATTATCGAAGTTTCGGGTATTATCGAAAGTTCGAGTATTATCAAAATTTCGGGTAATTTTGAATATTTGATTATTACAGAAATTTCGGGTAGACTCGAAACTTCCGAATATTATATGTCTGTGTGTGTGTGTTTGTGCCACCCAAAGGACACAAGATAAAGCGATGCGCTTTTGCATACACTTTAAGATAGCGCCACAGTCAACACAAACGTAACTGCAAAAGTTATTAGTCGCACCATTTCATTTCAAGATGGCTGCCAAATGAAAATGGAGGCCAACGGGAAAGTGACGAAGTAGGAGCGTGCTAATATTCTAAACGAGTGATTCTTTACACCTACAGGTTATAGTCTTATAAATTCATGGGGACGCTGTCCCCGGCGGGAGCCAAAGAGAATGTTCGAAATCTGCAAAAACGGAAGTTCTTCTGCGACCTCCTCATTGGAGGGGGGCGGGATGGGTCCTATTACTGCGTTACGTGGTGATAGGATATTCAAGGTGGCGGCAGGAAAGAAAATGGTGGCCATAGAAAGGTGTGCTAAAAATAGAAGGGCGGGTTCAAGACTCGATTTCTAATCGTTACGTATTACTGCAGTACGTGATCGTATGCATTTCAAGGTAGCTGCAAAGTAGAAAATGTTGGGCAACAAGATGGTGTCAAAAAAGAAAAATGCGAACACTGATAGGCAGGCCTAACTAGATTTTCACGCACATGCAACAAGTATTTGGTGAAAAGAGATCTTAAGTAATATAATGAAATTCAGTTTTCTGTTACCATCCAAGTATTCACCTTTTCTGATTTTAGTTAAAATTTAATTGGGTTGTATAACTAAACTATTCTAAAACATATCAATAATTTGTATAAAATCTAGCTATTTCACATAACCTATTTAAAACCATGAGTCCACAAAGAAGAAGGGAAAATGAGGTGCGTGAAGTTGACAGAACCACCAAAAGCTCAAATTCCCAAACTCGCTCCAGAATTTGAGTACAATCCGACTTCTAATTGCAGCACAACCTAAAGCTCAAATTCTCAAACTAGCTCCAGAATTTGAGTATAATTTGAGCTTCCAGAGAAAACAACTCTCAGAATTTGAGCTTTCAATATAAACGCTCTAAGTCCATGTCAAACGTGCGAAAGTAGCACATTCATGTCGGTCTGTGTGGGCATATAGGATTTTACGGCATCGATCTATATCGTTGATCGATATCGGCCAATATGTTTGTCATCCAATCGCTCAACGACATGGGTCCCATATTGGATGGCAAACATCTTGGCCGATGTCGATCAATGATATAGATCAATGTCGTAAAATGCTATATGCCCATACCGGCCGAAATGAATGTGCTACTTGGGCACCTTTAAAATGGACTAATGGAGTGTTTATATCGAAAACTCAAATTCTAGGAGTTGGTTTTGCTGAAAGCTCGAATTGTACTCAAATCATGGAGCAAGTTTGAGAATTTGAACTTTTGGTGGTCCTGCCAACTTCACGCACCTGAAAAAAGGCTATAATATACCACTGAAACGTATAAAACGTCAGATGAAAAATAGCAGTAATAGATAAGTGATTGGCATTTTGTTTCGGAAAAGAAAGAAACAATGATAGATGTTGTATGCAGGACATTGATAAGATCATATTTCTTTCAACAATGCTAAACCAAAGAACTGCACTGCCAGTTTCTTTGAAAGTCCGTTTGCAATGTAATACGAAGCAGCTGGGAGAACTTTTGAGAAAATAATAGTATATTTTTCTTTCCGTACGAAGTGTTCGCAAGTTACTGAATTTGATAGGCAAATTGAATTAGAACCGTATCAAATGTAGTTATTAGATCTTTACAGAGGTAGAGTATGCAGAATCGCTAACATACCAATAAACCCCATCAACCCCCAAAAGTACCTCTTAAAATAAAGTGATCCGATATATAGTATGTTACATATCGTTGAAATTGTCTCAACGTGATTGTTTTAGAAATGGGTAGCAGCAACAGCTAACTTATTCCTAACAACCATCAATTCACAAAACTTACCCCTAAATAGAAAATTAAATTTACAAAACGTTGTGATATCCGAAACCAAAACAAAGCAAAGTTCCGAAGCAGTCAGAAAAAAAAAAGATGTTTCAGCATATGGAAGTTTTGATATATAAAGTTGGGCATGTTCTTTCCCAAGTCGTTCTCATAATATCGATGTAGCTAAGTTTTACAGAACAAATGAATTTTTTTACTGCTTAACTTGACTGGGATTGTTATAAAACCTGGCTAACTCTCTGGTAATTCTACTGTCACCTACTTAAACACTGTACTGTTCGATTAAATTCCATACCAGTTGGCCAAGTTCTTGAAACAATCCCAGTCATGTAAGTAGTATAAGAAAATTGCATTTGTTCCATAAAACTTAGCTAAATCGATATGAAAACTACCTAGGAAAGAACTTGGCCAATTTAGATATCAATACTTCCATATGCTGAAACATGTCTCCATTTTATACTGTTTGGGAACTTGGATTTGTTTTTGACACGGAGTGTTTTTTATTCGGATGCTTGTATTTTTGGATTGTTTCGGTTGCTTCTTTTCATTGATTTGTTTTTGCTATATATATGAAGTATATAAGTAAAATTGGTAAATTACGAATAAATCCTAACAACTTGGTAACAGTTTCTTTAGAAAAGTAACCACATGTCAAAAATACTTACTTGCAATTATTTAATTCAAATTAATGTCGGCAGATCTGCAAAACTCAGTTGTCTAAGGCGCAGAAACATTTGTTATGGAAGTATACCTAAATCACGAACATCCCAAATTGTTTCTGAAGTTGATGTATTATGACAACTTTGATAGGAATCAAACATCTTTAACTGATGACACAATTGACAAGGGAACCTTTCGTACTTGACTATAGGGTCCGCAGCTCAAACCACGCTCAAATCAATGTACATCAGAGAAAAACTAAGCATGCCAAATCTTAGTCCTGAATTCGAAGTCGTTCTAGAGATATGAGGTCACAGTGGTACCTAAGAGAACTGTAGGGGTTAAAAGCAAAAGCTGCAATCTCCTCTCCAGCAAATTTTACAGAAGGGTCAAAATAAAATGTAACGTGGTATATTTCATAGTATATGAGCGCTTATTTCCTTCTGTGGTTCCTAACCATAAAACTAGTATATACACAAAGAATTAGGGCTTTACCTTCATATTTTAAATAGCTGCAGGTTGCTTTTGTTTGGAGATTGCTGGTTTTTCTTCTAAGATTTGGGGTTTGTTATTTTTGGTACTCAGAACTTAACTTTTACAGAGACTCCTAACAATGTCTATCTTTTAAACACTTTTCATAAACTAATAAGGGCTAGATTGTATTTCAGTGTTGCCATAAAAAATCAAACTAAACAATTATGCAAATAATAAGAGAGGGACAGTCCAAAAAGTAACTTACTTTTAATGTTACAACGTATAAAACGTTTTAGCTTTGTGTAAAACTTTGGTGCATAATTTTGTGAAATTAGTTAACTTTAAGACAAATGTTATCAACATAAAAAATATATATATTGTCATTGGCAGCTTCTTGTTAGCAACATTCCATTTCCAATTTTCAGGGTGATTCGGCCTTTTGATTGCTTTCTAGAGTGTAGAGTAGAAATGCCATCATCTAAGTCAGGTTCCATTACATTTTAACGTTTTAAAAAGCTAATAATAGTAGCATATTTAAAGAAAACGTAGCATTACACAGTTTAAAACACATTATCAATCTACATCAACAACAAACACTATTAGCTTTTAGCAGCAGGCGGTTGTGATAGGCAAAGTTCATGTGAATAAATCGAACGATCCGCTTGGTGGAATTGGTTTTTACTAACTTTGCTTTTCAGATTTTAGAAAATGAACTTGGAGTTTTCAAACGTTGCTCCTAAGGCTTGCTATTAACGACATTTATGAACTCTAGTGAGACAGATTAAGATGAATGAACTTAGATCTTCTAGTCAAGAAATATTTTCAGTAAACTACCTCGATATCAAGGGTTGCCTGAGCACCAAGCATAAGAATGTATAAAATTAATTACTCCTCACATAAGGAGAAAATTAATTAAAGTTGTAGATACATACAGAAAATGATAATTATATTACTAAATAATTTCTTGTTTACGAAAATTTATTATTATTTTTAAAAACAAGTCAACTGCCGTTGTACGAAGGACTGGCAGTGCAACTAACATTGAGCAGGTAAGTATGTAAAAATATCCTCAAATCTAGCGAGATTTTTTAAAAACGTAATTAAAATGTAGAAACTTATAAAAACGATGTCTTACTTACTTATTTTAGTTCAAATACGAGTTTAATATTAAAATAATAATAATAATATTATTCAACATTCTTGTAGCTTTACTGTTGTTGCTGTAGCCATTACCAGTGATGGGGTAAGAACGGCTAGCGGTGCCCTCGACCCGGACCCCACCTGCCGAAGGGCACCTGCCAGTCGCTGAGACAATTGAATAATCGCTTGTTAAGATTAGTTAATGTAGCGAAGGGATGGTGGTTGGTAACGCAATAGCTATACCGTTTCAGGACTCTTACTTGTGCGCTTGGCTGTAAAGGTTGATAAGAATGACTCTCAGTGATTCCTCCAGGCCCGTCCCCCCTAGTGAGGGTGTCATTTCCCTAAATTCTCTAGAGCACTCGTAAACTTTATTTTTTGACCGGTCAAAAATCGATGGAAACCGTGCAAAAATCTGCTTACAACCTCCCAATTTAGACTTTACATCCCTAACTGAAAATCCTGGCGGAATCCCTGATGACTGCACGATCTGAATAACCTATTTTATATATAGGTTATGGCGAGTGATTGAGAAGATACCTATCTTGGCAAGCGAATCCGTATGGAGCCCGAGATTTTCCGCTCGGCTCGGAATCTATTTAAAAGGAGATTCTGGCCAACAGTAGCAGTGTGCGCTCACGATTATTTTCGCGAACGGACCTTAATTAAGTTCATTTGCACAGATTGCCTTATCCCGCCACTGGCTATTACTGGTAGACTTTATCTTAACATTCGAAATATCATGGGTTCTCACCCAGCGGCCACTCATCATGATTGAGGTCAATGAGTCCGCCAGACCCTCCCTGCGGGGTGGGTGCAAAGTTGGGAGGGTGTAAGCGGAGTTTTGTACGGTTTCTTTCGTTTTTGACCGTAAAATAATTAAAATCGGGGGAGGGGTGCTCTCGAGGATTTTGGACCGAGTCACCCTAGCTTAGTAGTAGAGCGTTTGCGTAGCTTCCGCAAAGTCGTGACTTAGATCTACTATCCTGACTGAGGTTTTTGCAGGGTTTTTCCTCAGTCACCCACAGGAGACATGCTATATTCTAAGTCAGATTCCATTACACAGTGCGAAAGACAATACCAGTCCGCACCAAGAACAATAAGAACGATTCAATGTTATCAGCAAGCGGAACGTACCAAGCACAGGTTATGAGACTGAATCGAACGCTCTGATTGGTGGAATTTTATTTTGCTGACTTTACTTTTCAGTTTTCAGAAAATGAACTTGGAGTTTGCAAGCTTTGGTTCTAAGGCAAGTTTTTAACTATTAAAACTAAATGTTTCTATTCTGTTAAAATCTTGGTTTTCAAAAAAAAAAAAAAAAAATTGAGATTGCAACTTTTACTTTTAACTTCCACGACTATACTATACATGTACAGACGTAGACCTCTCAAACAGAAAATAAGGTAGGAAAAATGTACATGATGAATTGATTTATGATGTTGCATAATTACTGGTTTCCAAGAAATATCCCTACGGGGATCAGCTTTAATTAAATAAAAAGTTGGTTGCCTTTTCACGTTATTTGAACCTTCACTGAAAACTGAACAAGTGTTAGAGGAAACATTTTTATTACTTTTCACTCAAGTATCTCATCTAGTTTTAGAAATGCCTACGTTAAGTACTTTCTGAGTATAAGGATTTCAAGAACTCAATCATCACATATATAATATAAGGTTTGTTAGGTGCCATTGTGGCCTATAATATAGAATAACGTAGAAGTCAAGACTACCGGGCATACTCAGAGTTTCTTGACGCCCTTCCATTTTAACTTGGTATGATTTTCAAACTCTACTGCCACATACGAAAGGTTCGGCCGGGTGACGTTTCGTCCAAAGACATTTTGTCCATACGACATTTAGTCCAGGGATATTTAGTCCATAGACATTTCGTCCATTGATATTTCGTCCACAAGACATTTCGTCCAACGGATTTTTCGTCCACAAGACATTTCGTCCAACAGATTTTTCGTCCACAAGACATTTCGTTAAACATAATTTTCGTCCACAAGACATTTCGTCCAATCGACTTTTGGTCCAACAGATTTTTCGTCCACAAGAAATTTCGTCAAATCGACTTTTGGTCCAACGGATTTTTCGTCCACAAGACATTTGGTCCAATCGACTTTTGGTCCAACGGATTTTTCGTCCACAAGACATTTGGTCTAACTGATTTTTCGTCCACAAGACATTTAGTCCAACGGAGTTTTCGTCCACAGGACATTTCGTCCAGTCGAAATTTAGTTCAAAGGATTTTTCGTCCAATCCATCAATCCACATACTACACTCTCATCCATATAAATTCACAGGCCAAACTACTGAAGCTACAAACACCAAATTTGGTATGAAGGTGTACGACCACGTGTAGGTAAAGGAAAAAATCCGACAATTTGGAAAAGTCGCCATCTTGGATTCAAAATGGCCGCTACACCCATTGTTGTAAACAATAGAGAGCCTAAACGGCTGGGGCTATTGAATTGAAATTTTGAATGATGGTACATTATCAATAGTAGGTTAATATATTACACAATTTACCCAAAGACGCCATCTTGGATCTAAAACGGCAGACTTAAAATTTCATTTTCCACAACCTTTGAGGTAGAAGCACGAAATTTAGCATAAAGCTTTATCATAAGTAGTAGTTTAGGAAAATAATAAAAAGTTTGGGAAAAGTCACCATCTTGGATTCAAAATGGCCGCTCAAAAAATCATTTTCGACACTGTTTGAGCTACAGAAATGAAATTTTATTTGAAGCTGTGTCTTCACCTGTAAGTCATGACAATATAATCAAATGTTAAAAAAGTCGCCATTTGGATCCAAAATGGCCGCTAAAACCATTGTTGTAAAGAATATACAGGCTAAACGGCTGGGGTTATTGAAATGCAATTGGGTACAAAGGTAGAATATAACCAGTAGGTTACGAAAATATTACGAGATGTGTTGAAAGACGCCATCTTGGATCCAAAATGTCTGCTTAACTCATTGTTGTATAGAATACACAGCCTAAACTACAGGGGATATTGAAATGAAATTTCGAATAGAGGTACATTATTAACAGTAGGTTAACATAATATTACAAATTTACCCAAAGACACCACCTTGGATCCAAAATGGCGTACGTTAAAAATGCATTTTCCACGCCGTTTGAGTTTGAAGCACGAAATTTAGCACAAAAGTGTATCATAACTAGTACTTTAGGAAAATAATAAAATGTTTTGGGAAAGTCGCCATCTTGGATTCAAAATGGCCGCCCAAAAATCATTTTCGAAACGTTTGAGCAAGAGAAATATGAAATTTTATTTGAAGCTGTGTCTTCACGTATAAGTCACAACAATATAAACAAATGTTAAAAAACGACGCCATATGGGATCCAAAATGGCCGCCAAAACCATTGCTGTTTAGAATATACAGGTTAAACGCCTGGGGTTATTGAAATGCAATTGGTTACAAAGGTAGAATGTCACCAGTAGGTTACGAAAATATTACGAGATGTGTTGAAAGAAGCCATCTTGGATCCAAAATGGATGCTAAACCTATTGTTTTATAGAATACACAGCCTGAACTACAGGGATATTGAAATGAAATTTCCTATAGAGGTACATTATCAATAGTAGGTCAACATAATATTACACAATTTACCCAAAGGCGCCATATTGGATCCAAAATTGCGTACGTTTAAAATGCATTTCCCACACCGTTTGAGTTAGAGAAAAGAAACTTGGTATGGAGGTGTATTATGACGAATAGTTTAGGAAAATATTACAAAATGTTGAAAAAGTCACAATCTTGAATCCATAATGGTTGCCAAACCTATTGTTATGTGGAAAAGAGACCCTAAACCGTTAAAGCTACAGAGATGAAGTTTGGCATAAAGGTACATTATCGCTATTAGGTTAAGAAAATGTTACATGATGTATCCAAAGACTCCATCATGAATCCAAAATGGCGGATCTAAAAATGCATTTTCGACACAGTTTGAGCTAGAGATACGAGTATTTTAGGAAAATATTACAAAATTTTAGAAATGTCACAATATTGGATCCGAAATGACCGTCCAAAAATCATTTTCGACACCGTTTGGGCTAGAAAAATGAAATTTTATTTAGACGTACCTTCAAGAGTAAGTCACGACAATATAATAAAACGTTAAAAAGTCGCCATTTTAATTCAAAATGGCTGCCCGGAAACCCATTTCCTAAATTATTAAGCCTAGTCAAACGATATTTGGTATGAAGGTGTACCATGAGGAGTATGTTACAAAAATTGTAAAAAATACCTATGGGGGCGCAGTCTCCGTGGTAGTTGGTATAATTGTAATATGGAAGTGCAGATCGCCAGAGAGTGTCTGATTAAGATAAAGCGGGGCGAAGCTCCTCAAACCCTAATATTGGGAGCGTAGCTCCCACGGGGTTCTGGGGGCAGCACCCCTAGCGAAGCTAAGAAAGTCTACATACTATATAGCCCCATGGACACTGATTCATTCACTGACTCACCCATATAAATTCACAGGCCAAACTACTGGAGCTACAAACACTAAATTTGGTATGAAGGTGTAGGAACATAAGTACGTAAAGTTAAATATCCGACATTTTGAAAAAGTCGCAATCTTGGATTTAAAATGGCCACTAAAACAATTGTTTTAAAGAATAGAGAGCTTAAACCGCTGGGGCTATTGAATTGAAATTTGGTATGAAGGTACATTATTGCTAGTAGGGTACAAAAATATTTTCAAATTTTCTAAACGTCGCCATCTTGGATCCAAAATGGCCGTCAAATCTATTATTGTATAGAATACACAGCCTAAGCTACTTTCGCTTTTAAAATAAAATTTGGTATAGAGGTACATTATCAATTGTAGGTTACGAAAATATAACACAACGTACCCAAAGACGCCATCTTGGATCCAAAATGGCGGACATAAAAATCCATTTTCCACAACGTTTGAGACAGAGATACGAAATTTGGTATAAAAGTGTATCATAACTAGTAGTTTACGAAAACAATACAAAATTTTGGGAAGTCGCCATCTTCGATTCAAAATGGCCGCCCAAATATTAATTTCAACACCGTTTGAGTAGATTAAAGAAATTTTACATGAAGGTGTACCTTCACAAGTAGGTCATGACAATATAATATAACATTAAAATAGTCGCCATCTTTAATCCAAAATGGGCGTCCGAAATCAGATTTTATAAACCACTAGGGCTAGGGCAACGAAATTTGGTATGAACGTGTACCATGACGAGTAGGTCACAAAAATAGTGAAAAAAAACATATGGGGGCGCAGCTCCCCGGTGGGGGGTATATTATTACCATGAATTCGGCCAAAGAGTCTGTTAACGATAAAGGGGGCGAAGCCCCCCAAATCCTGATGTTGGCAGCACAGCCAAGCAAAGCGAGTCCACATACTATATAGCCTCATAGACACTGACTGATTCACCAATATAAATTCACAGGCCAAACTACTGGAACTAGAAACACCAAATTTGGAATAAAGGTGTAGGACTATGAGCAGGTAAAGGGAAAAATCCGACATTTTGAAAAACTCGCCATCTTGGATCCAAAATGGCCGCCAAACTCATTGTTGTATAGAATAGGTAGCGTAAACGGCTGAGACTATTGAAATGAAATTTGATACGGAGGTACATTACCGTTAGTGGGTTGCGTAAATATTTTCAATGTTTGTAAAACTCGCCATGTTCTATCCAAAATGGCCGTCAAATTCATTATTGTATAAAATACACAGCCTAAACTATTTTCGCTTTTAAAATGAAATTTAGTATAGAGGTACATTAAAATGAAATTTGGTATAGGTTAAGATAAATTTACACAATTTACCCAAACACACCATCTTGGATCCAGGATGGCGGACTTAACATTTCTTTTTCCACAACCTTTGAGCTAGAGGTACGAAATTTAGCATAAAGATGTATCATAACTAGTAGTTTAGGAAAATAATAAAATGTTTTGGGAAAGTCCCCATCTTGGATTCAAAATGGCCGCCCAAAATTCATTATCGACACATTTTGAGCTAGAGAAATGAAATTGTATTTGAAGATGTGTTTTCACGTGTAAGTCACGAGGATATAATAAAATGTTTTTAAAAGTCGCCATCTTGGATCTAAAATGACGGCCAAACCCATTGTTTTATAGAATACACAGCCTAAACGACTGGGGCTATTGAAATAGAATTTGGCAAAAAGGTAGAATATTACCAGTAGATTAATAAAATATTACGAGATGTGTTCAAAGACCCCATCTTGGATCCAAAATGGCTGCCAAACTCATTGTTGTATAGAATACACAGCCTAAACCGCTGGGGCTACTGAAATGAAATTTGTCATGGTGGTAAAGTATCAATAGTAGGTTAATAAAATATTAAACAATTTATCTTAAGACGCCATCTTGGATCCAAAATGGCGGATTTATAAATCCATTTCCCACAACGGCTTAGCTAGAGATACGAGATTTAGTATAAAGCTGTATCATAATTATTAGTTTAGGAAAATAATACAAAATTTTGGGAAAGTCGTCATCTTGGATTCAAAATGACCGCCCAGAAAAGTATTTTCGACACCGTTTGAGCTAGAGAAATTAAATTTTATTTGAAGGTGTACCTTCAAGTGTAAGTCACGACAATATAATGAAACATTTAAAAAGTTGCCATCTTTAATCCAAAATGGCCGCCCGAAAATCCATTTTCTAAACCACTAAGGTTAGACAAATGAAATTTCGTATGAATGTGTACCATGAGGAGAAGGTTACAAAAAATGGGACAAACCTTCACTGTAGGGGCGCAGCCCCCTGTGGGTTTGGTACAGATCGATATCAAGGGAAACAATAACCCGTAGAGTCTGGCTATGATAAAGAGGGCGCAGCTCCCAAAACCCCCAAGTTGAGGGCACAACTTTGACCGAGTGAAGTGAAAGTGAGGATAAATTTCGATATGTCGCTGACAAAGGTTGAAGCACCTAACACAGAAGATTGAACATTATTTAAAATAAAGAACATTTGATACGAAACAGGTGAGCGATATACTGTAATTTAATTATTTCCAATCACGTGAAATAAATTATTTGGTGCTTTTTTCAAGATCCTTGACGATAACTGTAAATCCCGATATTTCTCAGATAGATTAGCGAATATATCAAGGAACTTTTCTAAAATATTTAAGTGTGTGCGACTGGTCTGATTCTTGGAAATATAGTGTCATTACTGGGATGTTCACATTACACAGAAACACTTTCCATTGGGCAGTTTCCGCCCTTTTCACTCACTTTCAATCTAGCTGCGAAGAATTGGTACAGTAATACGGTATATTATTTCATTATGCCTGGAACTTCTACATCAATTTCCTCTCCCTTTTCTCTTCCTAGTTCTTCATCAGAGTAGTTTAAATATATATATATTTTTTAAAATATTTTTCTAATTTCTGGTTATCGTCCCATCAGGTTTCTCAACCGCCAGTATTTGTTTTTCCCCAGCTCAAGAACTGTTTTGTTTGATTTTCTTCAAGCTGTTTTCAGTAGTTTCTTACCTAACAATATTTGTGTTGTATTTTCGTACATTCTTCCTTAAGGTTTTATTTATATTTTTATATTCGATTTAGTTATTGTATTTTCTCCCTTTTTATTTCCCTTTTTTGTTCACCAAAAGTTTTGTTTCATCCGAGATTTTACTCTCCTTTGTCATGCTATTATTTCTTTTGTTTTCTCTCTTATTATCCCGGTCAGTACATTATTTCTGC
>JAGDQP010002894.1:410-60678 GCA_022664845.1 Lepisma saccharinum
TAGGTTACAATAAATATGGCAAAGCTTCCCTATGTTTCAATAAATATCTCATTCCCACGGGTGGTGGGTATGGGAAAAAATCTGCAACATGGAAGCACAGTGTCCTGGAGAGTGGTTACGATAAAGGGGCGTAAGTACCCAAAAACTCGAAGTTAAGGCCGCAGCCAGCTACGGGGGGCGAGGACCTAAACGAGGCCGAGAGAGCGAGTATATATATATTATACACCTACAAAAAGCTGTGAAATCCGAACAAAAACACCAGAGGTGCAAAAAGTGGAGCCAAGTTCTTTAGCCCTAAAAAGATGTGAAATGGGAGACGGATGAGCCAAGTTCCTTGGTGACAGCATGTAACAGGAACAAAGGAACTTGGCGCGAAGTGGCAAGGTTCATGATCCTCAAGCTATAAGGGTGGTGGGGATCCTAAAACCCACTACGTCCACCACCACCAACCTTAAGGCTGTTGCCAGCTCGCGCCAAGTTCCTTTGTTCCTGTTACATGCTGTCACCAAGGAACTTGGCTCATCCGTCTCCCATTTCACACCTTTTTAGGGCTAAAGAACTTGGCTCCACTTTTTGCACCTCTGGTGTTTTTGTTCGGATACATTATATGGCAGAAAGTTATTCAATGAACCCTAAAGTTTGACATCCTTAACACGAATTATTTTACTGCCAGTATTTTCCTAATACTGTATATCAATGAACGTAATCCATATTGCAACAACTTTTATTTACGACAAAATATAAGAATGTGAAGAACACAATATAATGACAATTATTATTATTATTATTACTAAGCTACAAACGATTTTTAAATTCAAACAAGTTGAAATTCTGATCTTAAATAATAAATAAAACAGATACATTTACAAACTCAACCATACATTTTAGAATTAATATAAGGGTGATGCAAATTGATCCCTTGTAGAACGTATCACGCTCAATACTTTTGATACTAGAAAGTAACGTTAATGGACCTCCCCAGCCAATATTTTCCCTAAGTCGGCGTCTATGGACATGCGTGTGTTACTTTTGTTGTCTGCCATTTTAAATGGGTTTTCAGGCATTTATAAGTGTTTCACCAAATAATTACGAATAATTCCTTTCACAAAAGACTTGTCGCTGCACTAATTATTGTTGCTTGCCCCATGTTTGTACGTTGATTTATATGGAATTTTATATTTTTCGAATTTGCCCCCACCAAAAATTTAGAATAATTTCTAAGGTATGGTAGCACTAACTTTAGTGCTTAGTGCGTTTTAGTGCACTAAAGATGAGCTAAGTTTGGTGATAATCTGTGTAATTGAGAGTAGGTGGGGGCTAGCTTCAAATGACTTAGCATCCTAACTTCCGCGATAGTGACACTCGCAAAGTCACTCGCAAAATGGATAACATTTCTTTTGTCAGTAGAATTCTTGCGTCACTCCTCCCTTTACCCCGAACGTTCTTTTGTACTGATATCACTTATTTTGTAATGAAGCCTATTAAAAAGATGTTCACAGTCTTTATACAAAAGATCGATTTTGGACCTATGGTAGGGTCCGTATCTCGGAAACGGTAACTCCTATAAAAAAAAATAAGCATTAATTTGCCTCGACGAGGCCCACAACTGACCCCCAACCCCTACTGGTAATAACCATTTTGGGCTAAAGACAGACATAATGACAGACACATTTTTCTATTATTTTTGAAAATTCTGTGATTCGACTAAAAAAAAGTCATAACTTTTGAAACCCTTCACCGATTTTGACGTGTAATACACCGTTGGAAAGGTATTGAATCGTAGATTATGATCCCGAAGCTTTTGCCGACTATATCGTCTGGTGTTAGTGCTATCATCAGAAATGTGAAATTCTGAATTTTTTCTCGAACCGCCCTACTGGATCCCAGGAAGGTTCTATCGACCCATTTTTTTTTCCTGTGTCTTAGTATAGCAAAGAGCTTTCGAATGCAAGTTCAAGCATTAAAATCGGGCTTCTAGTTCGCTAACCGAAATTAGCTGTATACATAGAGTGCCGATACCAGAGTCCTTTGTCAGCGTCACTTGAAGAACCGCCGTTCTTCATAATTAACCAGGAATTTGCTGTAGTACCAAGATATATATTTTGGCTTAATCCAGGATTTAATTAGAAATTTCGCAAATTTACGAAATTGTGGGATTAAGACTCGAAGAAGAAAACAAGAAAATAAAGTATATATATATTCGCCCCAAAAGGCTTCTGCCACTAACTGGGAGGAGACACCTTAATTCCTCTTGCTAAGGCTTAAGGGAACCGACCGGGGTAGACGCCTAATGTCCAATCCATACATTCACGTCGTGGGGCCTGTTAATACCCAAGCAACTGCTTGGCGAACGAACATGGATGGGCTGCTCACCAACCCTCATTAGCTGACAGCGTGGTGAGCCAAATTTTAGCACCCCTCCTTTCTTTACACATGATGATACAAGTAAGGAAACAGCCTCGGACAAACTCATTGCCCGGAGGACGGAATGCAGCTGGCAACGGCACCGGTCAGTTTTGCAGGAAGTCAGAGTGACAAAATGCTCGAGTTTGGACTGTAGACTGCCAGGGATATCGACACGGCAACTCGAACGGACCTATACGTGGTGACTCTCAACTGTCAGTCACTTGCAGGACATGACAAATTAGAAGAATTGCAGAATGAACTCAAGAGGATTAAGTGGGAATCATAGGACTATCAGAAGTGTGGAAGAAGAATTAAGAACAGTTGGAACTACCGTCGGGGCACAAGTTCTACTTTAAAGGAACGAAAAATGGAAAACCGACAGGCGTTGGCTTTATAATTAATAAAGACCTGAAGTAACGGATCACAGAAATTGAAGGAATTTCAGATAGAATCGCACAAGTAGTAATAAAGATAAACAATAGATACACTATGGAAATTATACAAGTGTATGCTCCAACAACCTCACATCCGGAGGAGGAAATCGAAGACCTATACGAGGAGAAACAGGAGATTTTGGATAGTAGCAAATTGCATTACAAAATTGTAATGGGAGACTTCAATGCGAAAGTAGGAGCCAAGCAGAGCAGTGACACGAAAGTGGGAAACTTTGGACTTGGCAAAAGAAACAATGGATTAGAGAAGTTAGTGGAATTCTCAGAAGCCAACAGATTGCTCATTTGTAATACATTTTTCAAGAAACCGCCCCAGAGAAAGTGGACATGGAAAGGCCCAAATGGGATTAAAAACAAAATAGACTACGTTCTATCGAATAACAGGGAAATTCTGGAAGACGTGTCTGTTCTGAACAATTTCAAAATCTCGAGTGATCATAAAATGGTGAGATGTAAGCTAAAACTAAATACTAGACTTGAGAGAAAGAAGCTTATCAGAGGAAAGCCGCCACTTTTAGATATAGAAAATCTAGGAAAAACAGAGAGACATTCGAGATAGAACTATGCAACAGATTTAGCGCCTTGGAAGAGTTAGAGGATGAAGAAGACATCAACCGCAGAAATAAAATACTGACTGAGATAATAAGAGAGACAGCCAAGGAAACAGCAGGCACCAGAAAGAAAAGAGAGAGCAAAATCTCACAAGAAACTAAACTCTTGATGAAGAAAAGAAGGGAAATGAAAGAAGAGAAAAGTTACATAAAAAGGATTGAATACATAGAACTAAATAAAACCTTAAGGAAGAAAATATGAGAGGATGTACGAAGACATAACGAAAATCTCTTGTTAGAAATACAATCGAGGAGAACAAGAACCTGAAGAAAACCAAACAGCAGCTCATGATAGGGAAAAAGCAAATAATTGCAGTTGAGAGACCAGACGAGACAGTAACACGAAATAAGGAAGAAATTATAAAAAAATATTTGAAAAATTCTACAGAGAATTGTACTACTCCGAAGAAGAGCTAGGAAATGTAGACTGAGAAGAAAATGATGTAGATGTCCCAGACGTAATGAAAGAAGAAGTGGATAAAGTAATTCGAGGGATGAAGAACGGAAAGTCGCCATCAGAAGATGAACTCACAGGAGAGATGTTTAAATGGGGAGGTGAAAAGATGAAAGAGCAGCTTGCGAAATTATTCTCAGTGTGCCTGAGGAAGAGAAAAATACCCAAAAGTTGAAATAATGTTGTTACAATTTTGTTCTACAAGAAAGGGGACAAAGAACGCGTCGAAAACTACAGACGAATAAGTTTACTGTCAGTTCTATACAAAATGTTCACCAAAGTTATTTTGAATCGTATTGAACGGGACTTGGATTTTAACCAGGGAGGGAACAAGCCGGATTTCGTCGTGTATTTAGCACAATGGACCACATACAAACATTGAATGAAGTTATGGAAAGGACTAGTGAATATGAACTTCCACTATGTTAGGGATTCATAGATTTCGAAAAAGCTTTCGATTCGGTCTCCTTGTCAGCAGTACTTAAATCACTTAAACATCAAGGTATCGAAAATGCGTACATCAAGCTACTGCGGAACATTTATTCAACTGCTACATCTGCCATTAGACTACATCAAAAAAGTGAAAAATTTAAAGTTGGAAAGGGGGTAAGGCAGGGAGATTCAATTTCTCCAAAACTGTTCTGCGGTCCTGGAGATAGTATTCCAAAATTTAAACTGGGATGAAGTTGGAATTAAAATTAATGGCGAATATCTTCATCACCTACGGTTCGCTGATGATATAGTCCTGTTTGCTTCAAATACGGAAGAACTACAAACCAGAATGGAAGAACTGAATAATGAGAGTTCGAAAATAGGCCTTAAAATCAATTTAAGTAAAACAAAGATCATATACAATCAACATGCTGCAAAAAGGGAAATAAAGATTAGCGGAGAGACAACAGGTATAGTTGATGAGTATGTTTACCTACTCCAGCTCAAAACATCTAATGCCAAGTTGACTGATGAAATAAATAGAATATGTAAAATGGCGTGGAGTTCGTTTGAGAGACTACACTTTATTTTCAAAAGCAAACTACCAATGTGTATGAAGCGTAAAGTTTATAATCAATGCATCTTACCTGTGATGATGTACGGCTGTTAAACTTGGATATTGAATGCGCAAACGACTCAAAGATTGAGTCAGACAAAGGGCGATGGAGAGATACATGCTAGGAATAACCAGGAGGGACAGGAAGAGAAATGAATGGATTCGCGCACAAACAAAGGTAGAGGATGTAATCAATACTGCGAGGAAGCTGAAGTGGAGATGGGCCGGTCACATAGCTAGACGAACAGATGGAAGGTGGACGACAAATGTATTGCATTAGATTCCTAGAGAAACGAAATGACCGAGACGACATCCAAATGCAAGATGGATAGATGAAATCAAGCGTTTTTCAGGAGCTACATGGATGAGGATAGCAGCAGACCGAGATATGTGGAAAGAAAAGGGGGAGGCCTTCATCCAGCAGTGGATAGAAAACGGCTGAATATGATGATATATATACTTTGTTACAACGCACTGAATATATATATATATATGGGATACGCGCATTTGAACATTTTACAAGTACATTGCGTTAAGTTAGCATAGCTTAGAAAGCTCATATTAGATGCATCTTTTTCTTGTACATTAATCACTTTCACTGTTCGCAATAATACTCTGCCCAAAATATTGTGAAATGAGTAACATATTCTTTTTATTACAGACTTTTCTTTAGTTCACAATGATTCGTGCTCTCCTCAGTTTTTCCAACGTTATTTCAACTCATTTCCCGACGTCATACAATGATGAAATTTTGCACTGCAACGTAAGATCGGTGACAATACCGTATTCTGTTGTTTTTCTTTCCATATATTTCTATATATTTATATATATTAAAAGCATATCTTAATACGTGTTTTTCAATATGGACTTCTTTGTCCTAAAATACACACTAGCCTGTAACGATGTTGCGTTTGTATCGTTGCACAACACTTTAGGATTTGGGTCACAAAACATTAGCCTGAGAAAAAGTATCCGAACATCGAAAAAAACTCGAAAAAATATAAAAATAATTTAGACATAATTTTCTTAAGCAATTCGTACTAAATATTTTTATTTATGCATGGCTAAAAAGGAAAAGCATGGAGCGCTTCAAATGAAGAATTTATAAAGTGACTGTATATAAGAGCGCGCTTATGCTTATATTTTTAGTCATACATAAACAAAATTATTTTTTATTTGTTAGCATGAATTGTTTAAGAAAAGTATGTCTGAAAATTTCTTCTTTTTTTTATTTTGGAACGTTATAAGCAATTATATATGGGCACAGTGTTGCTAGATGCACGGAAAAAATAGTTTCGACTAAGTCAAGATTTTGCTAGGTTAATGACCAAAATGATTGCAGGTAACCCATTAGTTGTTAACCACAACCCTTTGGAGACATTAAAGTGGCTAATACTGTAGGTTAATGATAACCCATTGAAAACGTTTAACCGAAATCTGGGCAAAAGCAACCAACCCGTGGGTAGTCAGTTACCTACAAGTTAGGCATATGAAGAATTAAACAACCCACTGCTCGATTACATGAACCGTTTAATGTGCAGGTAAATTTAACAATCTGAGAATTAGTTATTTTTTACCATGACGAGGGTTTAACCGATTTGCGTGTATATGAGATAGCGGTCACTGAGAGGCTTCCACGTGGAAGTTTTGTACCATCGTCAAGACTTTGAGGTTAAGCTTATAGCAAGTAACCAAACAACTCTAAATTTAGGAATATATTCATATTTGTTAATGCGTAAGTGTAGGCAAGACTGAAGATTTGTATAGTGAACATCAAAGACGCGCAACTTTTGTGATATACACACATACCAAGGGTGGGCTTCAGATGTTCCTGTGGCGTACGGGTTTTGTCTGTCTTTCGCGACTCAGTATTGTAAGTTGTTCTCCAACTTATTGTGCTTTATTATATAAAAGATTGTGATATTTTTTTGAGTGAATCTGTTTGAAATGAGTTATAATTGCGTCAGAGAAACCACTCTGTCTATAGACTTCAGTGAATGTACTCATACGAAGAAATTGAACATTATTTCACTACATAATGCTATTTCGGATTGCATACAATTAGAGGAACAAAAAGTGCTTTCTATCATTCTTTGACCATACAAACGAAAGATATACGTTAAAGCTGCGACTTTGGACATTCGTGTACTACAAACCTGTGATAAGCAAATCCTTTATTGCGATGCAGATGTGCGATATAGACTACCAGTACAATTGAACTTGCCAGATCCGGAATGTTATGTCATATACGCCTTCCCATTGAAGTGTCGGATGCCATATTGATTGAGAAATAGTCACCTTTCGGTAGATTCATCGACATAAAGTGGCAGCATTTTCAGCAAGTTATATTCCCTTTTATAACGGAAGAACATTGTAATTCTTTGATAAAATCATCAAGCCTTTGCCTAAATATTTTCGAATTTTGGCATTAACTGTCAGATTGTGTTATCCGAAAATACACGCATTTTTGTTCCTCGAAATGTGCCAAGGCCAAGCGAAGAAGAACTCATACCTGCCAAAACGTCAACTTTAGATCCGCAAAATTTCCCCTCTGTATTAGAATGTGTGTCTATGAGTCATGCTCCACTTGCACAAGCGATTGGCAAAAGTGTGCTTCGACAACAGCGCATACAGATATCCCCCGAGGAAACTGTGGAAGCAGCAAAAGAGTGTGCTACGAATGTAAAAATCTTAGAAGACAGTACAGTTCTATTACGACTTTTAATAATGTATCTGATGCGAGAGAAAAAGAACCAGTAACACCTACTAAAGAAATTTCCGTGTTGGGAAGTGCTTCTACCGTTACTGTACGGGCTGTACCTGTCTCCGTGGAAGAAATCAGTGAGGTGAGCAACAAGTTGATAAGGACGATACTGATTCCGTGTTTTCTGCAACAAGCAGTTTATTGTGTTCAGAAAAGTCGGATTCGGACTAGGATTCTTCTGGATATACCCTGTCTGGACCTAGTGGTAATACTCATGGTAAAAGAAAAGGACAATCTAGATACACATCGAAAAGAAGGACCACTTCTATCGAAATAACCACTATTAGTGTTGTGGTTACTCACACCTCCTGCCCGATATAGTGGTTATTCAGTTTTTTTTTTTTGTTTATCTTCTTCCTTTTTTGAGAGTTACGACACGAAGTGTTAAGGTTTCTGAAACCTTTTTGAATAAGTGATAGTGAGGTCACGTTTCTCCTGGACCTTAATTTCCATTTTCGGTTCTTTTTTTCTTTATAATTTACTTTTTATGTCTTTTGTGCTATTGGCGCATATCGAAAATAGAAGGCAGCAGATTTCCTTGGTGTGTGAGGATAGAAAATATCAACACAATTGATAGTCACGTGATGTGGTTTGATGACAGGATCTCAGTCGTAGTGTAATCACAGTCTACCCTAACTAGTGGTTATGGTTGATGAAACCGTAAGTGGTTTCCCACATAGCAAAATGACGTCCCAGGGATATCTGACGGATCTCCTGGCAGGATATCGGGACGTCCGTAGGACGTCCTGTTTAAGTCCCGTTTACCTCCATGGGACGTATAGTTATAATTAATCCTTCGTATGACTATACGAAGGCATATCCTTCGTATAGTTATAATTAATTAAATAATAATAATAGTAAGGTCGATTTAATTTATAGAAATTCCAGGTAGGTAATCCCGCACGGCTTTCCGGGGGACATCCAGGGGACATCCATACGGGATGAACTGTTTGTATTGCTCACAGAGTTATCCCACGGACGTCCTTAGAACATCGCTATGGGAGCAGGACCATTCTGACGGTAATGGGATCTAAATGGGACGTCCCAGGGACGTACTCTGCTATGTGGGTTATGTCGCTGTATTCAAGAAGAAGTAACAAGTGCATATATTGATTAAAATTTATGCGAACTAGAAGTATAATAATTATAATAACCTCCGGAAACTTCTGCAAACTATCTTATTTTGTGGATCTTGTTTGTTTATTTTTTTGAAATCGACTTCTGTGTCATCATGCATGGGAAGTTTGTTTGAAGTGTGATTGTTTAGAATGAATATTGAGTGATTGCCTTATACTGCCTGCATTATCCAGTAGTCATGGTTATGAACAACAGTACTTTGCACAATGTGATAATTTTGCACAAGGAAATGAATGATTCCGAGTGTACATGTGGCTCAATATTTGGGGGGGGGGATAAAGAAAAGTTTATCTCTTAACGCGTTTTTCCACTCTTATTCCACACTTTTATGGCACAAAACGTTGTTATATTTTGCGTTTCAACAGTTCTTACACACTTTGGAAACCCATGTAACTTGTAGATTTTACATTTTGTGGGGTAGCTGAAGTAAAATTAACCCTTTCCGTCTCCGTCATTTTCTGTCATGACTGCGGTTACGAGTTACTGCTAAGCGCTTATTCTCTTTAATCTTCTGTAACACACACGCACACACACACACACACACACACACACACAGAGAGAGAGAGAGATATATATTAATTTCCCGTTGCTCATCGAGTTTTCACATTTTTAGAGACAAGTTACGTTACCCATTCATAAAATTCAAGTAAATATGAAGTCGCGGTAATATTGTCAACTGTCACTTATAGTTTTCCCAGATTTACTAATATTAGTAGGGCTCATTTTATTAGAAAACACAAAATTTTCATACAACAGAAGTTATTAATTAGTACTTGTGGTTTGTTAAACTCTAGCTTTTGAATTTCTACTAATATTATTAGTAACTTTAAGAAATAGGACCCTGGAAAGATATATTTAATAGATAGCTCTGGAACCACTTTACATACAAAGGTGTTAATTCTAGCCTATTCAATTTTTCAGTTAGTAAGAGTAATTCATTGAATCAAACGCTTTGGACGTATCGAAGTAAATTACATCACATTGTATCTTGTTGGTTGTACACTCTTGTATGTAACTGGTTGCATGACACAGGTTAGAAACAAATAATAATATGTAAAAAGTTCTTTATTTCCAGTTGTTCAAAACATTTAAACCTTGGGTTGACTTTAACCACGAGTTAATATAGGGTAAACGTACCAGTTATTGGCAACTTTTGTAGACTACTGTCGTTTTGAAACTTCAAGTGCAAATCTACTTCTGTTTTACTTTTCTTTTTCATGGCTAACAGTAAACTATTTGACCTTTGCCTAAATTTATTATACAGCGAAACAATAAAAATGCAGAACATGTATTTTCTTATTATGTTTTCTTCAAAACAGCAAAATGACTTATTGTTGGTACTTTCTAATCAGTAATTGCCCCCCTCCTTCATGCTCTGGTATTTTCACAATACATTCTTGAGACCTGAAGACCCGTACCTATTATTGGCACTGCTGAGCCCGGTAGTTGGCACACCTACCAATATTTGCCTTGTGAAGCAACGTTCCTCGTGAAAATAGTAGCAATCGTATATTTTTGTCTTAACCCTTTGACTACCAATTTTTGTTCTTGTATGTAAAGAATTTTTAATATATACATTAATGACATACATGTTAGATAGGCTCACTATAAGCTACTTACGGTTGGATATGTGGTGGTAGGTAAACTCAGGGCTGGGTTATATATATCCCACTGGTTCTACAAGGGGGATATATTTGTCCCAATGGTATTCTAGCTAACAAAACGAAAAACAGGGACAAATAGTCAACACAATGTTTTATTTGTGGATCATTTACAATTCAAGCATAATGAAAGACTCCTTTTCCATTTTGCTAATGTTCATAATCAAACTGCAAGTAAATACCTTCAGGAAACAGTTTATTTCGTTTGATGATCTACTCATTTGGGATGACAAATGTGTAAGACGATTCCTTGTAACTTGGCGTGAACCACAAGACAGGATTTTCGGTGCCAGAAGCTGCGGAAGAAGAACTTTCATCTGTATTTACATCAGCAGTATCCACATTACAATTTGCAGTTGAACTTGGTGAAGAATATGCATCCTTTCAGATCGTAATTTTCATATTCAGACCGGTATTCTTCATCCGAAGAACCATCTTAAGAAATATCCATATCCGAGTCAGATTCTCTTACAATAATTTTCATGTCTTCGTCAGTCAAACCTCTCTTACTTGTCATTTTGCATCCCCGAAAAAGATAAAGGAACCGTGGTAGATTGCTGGCTGAAAATATATTTCCAGTACCATTGGGATATGCATAATCCACCACTTAAGACCATTGGGACACATGTAATTCAGTAAGGAAAAATGAATTATATTATAAAGTTTTACGTACCTAATTAGAACTGCAGTCTTCGAATATATGCTCAGCAGAGGAATAAAGAGTCCTTTCACAAAAAAGTAGCAAAATAAACATTCAACCATCACCAAACTCTGTCACAACAACAGTAGAGCACGACTTCTGATAAGCAACTGACGGTTCACAAAGGTTTCCCTCGTTTGTTCTGCGAAGTTCTTAACATCTGCAGAAAGTTTTGAAAACTAAAGACTCTTCTGGTCACATCTGAACCATTGGGACAACAGCGTGTGTGTTTCAGACTTAAAACAAGCTAACAGTATTTGAATTTTTTTTCAAATGACACATGTATCCCGTAGGTAGTCAAAGGGTTGGTTAGAATGCCTATTTTATAAATCTGAAAATGTTATTTATAAAAATCTAATTATTTGTTCCCCATACTAGTTAAATGGTCACTGTGAAAAAGTCGCAAACCAATTTCTGGCACCCATCTAATAGCAATAGATAGTTTGCCTAATTTACATATCATACATTCTAAGGGGTCTCTAAACATCCTTCTAGTTGTTAAATATGAAACCAACTACTATAAGTACATGTTAGCAAAAAATAATTAGGAAAAAATGAAAGTACAATCTTTAGCTTATCTTCTTAGATGTTGATATCTTAAATTTGTAACTTAACAAAGCCTTCTTCAAATTATCATTTTTACCAGAACCAATAACAAAAATAATCTGTCTCGTGTGAAAAAGTCACCAATCAAACAATAAGCAATGTGTCCGGAACAATATCATTTTTTTTTCAAATGATTTTCGAGCTTATTTTTTTATTTTAAAAAAAAGCATCTTGGAGTGCCAACTGGGTACTGTCAAGTTTAGGAACGTTTACCTTATGTGCTATAGATAACAACATCCATCATTTCCAGTACCTTTTCGACTATGTTCTCGGGACAGTAATATTCCCAATTAAGAGAAAGTGATTAATGAAAAATAAAATATGTAACGTGATGTTTCTAACGTACCTAGGTCAGTGAACTGTGTAAAATTTTAAAATGTGTACACATAAGAAAATAATCTAACCTAACCTAACTAATGTAAATTGTAGAACATATTAACAAAATACAAAACGAAAAGGAACAATTCTGTATAAGTAAGAAAAAAGGTAAAACTATCCCCTGTGCGATACGCACGCTCCGTGAACGGCACATGGGGTATGTGGAGGTAGCGCTCCACATTTTCTTGACCTACGGTACGAAGTGATGTGATGTGATCAGTCCCACGTTCGACCGCCTTTACCTTCCCAATGTGCCCAGGAATACCAAGGACACTCTGGTACTCAATTTGATAGGAGGCTGAGTGCACCTCAGACCGCCAGGCATGGAAGCACTGCGAGAAATGTCTCCAGTGTCCTGGCCGGGAAAAAAGTAAAGTTATATTTTTTAAAAGTCAAAAAGTGTTTTATTAAAACAAAACAAAAGATAATAAAATAACTTTTTAAAGACATACTCTTCTTAAGTAATTCGCACTAAAAAGTAAAAAATGATTTTGTTTATGCATGAATAAAAAGAGAAGCATGGGTGGGGCACGTCGATTCAAGAATTTATAAAGTGATTGTATATGAGAATGCGCCCCATGCTTTTTCTTTTTATTCATTTATAACCGTAAGCATTCGAGCGCCGAAGGAGTTAAGTAAAAATTATCCGCGACTGTGCATGCATCCCGAACGTCTTTTCCCAACATTTAGATAGCCCATTCTGAATAATTTATTATTTCTCTCTGTTTGCAATATATTGTTTATTTCTCTCATACCCGCTACGAATCAGGGTGACAAACAATCAACCCTTATTTGAAAAGATAGCACGCAGCTCTTTGCTTAATAGAACTAATCGGAAACCTCATTGTCAGTACATTGTTCTTCGCTCTGAGAATTCAGTTCAATTGTATTCAATACGAAAATTGCAAATAAATAAATAAACAACATCACAAGGATATAATGTAATAGTGTTTTCATTATTAATTTTTAAAAAAATAATCTCAGCAATTATTACCCCTTGTCTTTTCCACTTCGTTACACTTGAAACTAAACACGAATACACTTGAAAGTTTTCGTATCTTAATTAAATGTTTCCGTTCCATTCGAATAATAATTATGACCTTCAAAGTTTCTTTCTTTTGTATTTTTTTTTCATGTACTTTTCCTTTCATTAGCTTGTACGCACAGTACTAATCAATTACTACTCATAAAAGTCCAATATGACAACGGGTTTCTTACTCATATGTTGACTGTATTGGTTTCATTTGTACTACATACAGTATATTCCAAAGGTTGTCCATAATACTGAATTAAGCATTAACCTGCAAACTGTCAAGACCGGGGTTGTCACTTACCTTTTAAGTTTTGCAAAATAACGTTAATTGAGGACATTGCCTGAAGAAGGGCACATTTTCGGTAAACAGCTGGTAAAGATTTAGGTTCAATGTTACCAAGAAGTTTTTGAAATAATATTTATGTTGGTGATAGAAATAGAAAGAGCATAGAATCAGGTTTGAAAACTGTTAACTAAGCTGATACAAGTCAAAGTTTGCATGAAAATATAGTGAAAATTGTGTATGCATGTTATGTGCCCTTCTTCCGGCAATCAAAGAAAGATTTCATGGTGATTAGGTTGAAGGAAGAAAGCACAAACAATTCTAAGCACAGTATTTAATTCATAAAGAATATTGGCATTAACAATAGTTTTTTTTTAAATTGCCTTTGCAAATATTTGTTCTAATCTCTTCCTTCTTGAGATTGAAAAAAAAAATCAATCTGCAACAACTGGTATGCCGCACCTAAAAATACCAAGGTTTTGGGAACCCAGTACTCTAAACCGCTGGAGCTAGAAAAACGAAATCTGGTATGACCGTACATCATTACCAGTAAACTACAAAAATATTACAAAATGTCTCCAAGGAGGCCATTTTGGATTCAAAATGGCGAACCCCAAAAATTCAAATTCAACACCGCTTGAGCTAGAGGTACGAAATTTGCTATAAAAGTGTATTATTAATAGTAGTTTTGGAAAATATTACAACATTTTGAAAAAAGTCACCATATTGGATTCAAAATGGACACCAAAACATTTCAACCTCGTTTGAGCTAGAGATACGAAATTTGACATAAAGATGTATTATCAAGAGTAGCTTAGGAAATATTTTGAAAAAGTCGCCATCTTGGATTCAAAGTGGCCGCCCCAAAACATTTTAAACACCGTTCTAGCAATAGCACTAATATCTCCCATTCACTTTGAATCGAAAATAATGTGTTTTTTTTTGTGTGTGTGACGGGCTAATTCATTTATTTTTGTGTGATCTGACTAGACTAATCTTTCTGTCGTACTGTGTAAATGATTGGCTTCTGACAGAAAGCATGTGAATAAGTTCTACATCAAACACATTGCTGAACCATGAACAAAACTTGATCATTGTCGAGTTGAGGTTTTGTCCGCAGCAGGGTCCGAAAGCAAGACGACAGTTTTCACTTGCAGAAACTTTTCTACATATTTCTTTTTACCAAGCTAACGAATAGAGATATTGACTTGAAATTTGCAGGACATGTAGAAAGGAATATGGCAAATTGTTTAAAAGGATTGCCTGAAAAGAGCACAAAGGTCTATGTGTCACTCTTGCAGCAATATTCTCAATTTCGTAATCAAAAACTAAATATGGGATGCAAGAAGCAAAAGATGATATGCGACTGCAAATAGACCTCTCGAACGTTTGTACATTATGTCCTTCCCGATTACTTTTCAAATTTGTCTTGTGAACATTATGTTCACTATATGGGCTGCTAAGCTGCACAGTGCAAACTTTAAAAAAAATAACTTCTTCAGTACGATATATGTCAAATAGTTCACGGTTCCGATCACTTCAACCACTTTTTATTGTGCAGAAATGTGAGAAAACTGATTTTTAATTTATCTAATAGCTGAAGTGTCGGAAATAGAGTTCTGATTGTTAAGACATTTGACGCAAGCGTGTAAAGTACCCATGTTGTCTCGATAATAGTACGAGATTGCCTTAACAATTTAAGGTACGAATAATACACTAAATCCAGTATTTGCTTAATATTTAATCAGTTTCAAACGAAAGTATATAATTTGAAAACGTAAACAGAATGCGATTTTCTGTAATTTACACAAGAATTATACTTAAATTAGTGCATTCATTCCAAACTTATTCGGAGAAAAAAATACGACTGGGTACTGACTTCTGTTATCTTCTTTTTCTTTTATCTGTTTGTTCGGCCGTTTGGCCGCCTACAACGCAGGCTAATGCCTAAACGAAACCAGATTCGAAGAAAAAAAATATTGATTTTTAACGATCTTTTTTAATATGGTTAATCTTCAACTAAGAGGTTCTTAACTTTATTTTTTAATTCTGAGTAAGATCGAAAAGAGGGAAACTGAGTCCAGATTTGTGTTTTAGATTTTTGCTTAGTAGCGCATTTTCAAACTGGATATGCTATACATGTTCCTTAGCACATAGAAAGGAACGGTTTTAAATTTGCATTCAACAACCTCATAATAACCTTTGCATTAAGTATTCTAATTCTGTATGTACTTTTATGTTTCTTGAGAATATCTCAAAGATTTTTGTTGTTTTCCTTACTTTTACAAGTAATACCTATAACAATGTGCACAGTATAGCTATAATCTTTGATTCTAGCGCACGTGCTTCCGTACGATGAGGTTGGGTCTACCCTAAATTTATTCTAAATTCATACATTTTTTAGTATTCTTTTGTTACTCTAAATGAGCGAAATATCTATGACCCAGCCCTACAGAAATCCAAAGGATCACCTCCCTTGTCGAGAAATTCTTTGGAGAAAGAAATATTAGAGTGTTATTCCAAGTTACATTTAGGTGTTCGCCAGGCGAGTCTGAGAAGTATTGTACCTGGAAGACTTCAATCATGATATCTAGTAAGCGGACTCAATCTGATCGCTTTCGCAAGGTAATGGAAAATTCGGTACCTTAATAAGTGTTCCAAAGGTGCGTGGTAATAATAATTATTATTATTGATTTCTGGAGAAAAGTACTTGTAGGGAGCAAAACCTTATCCAAAACTGATCGGAAAAGGATTACTTCGTTTTGGGTCTAATATTACTGTCAATTTGAGTTTAGGGGGATGATGTTTAAGGACAATTTAAAGCAAAAATCAATTTAACTCAATGAGCAAATGCTATTGAGTACTATTGTATATACATTTATGAAAATAGGCTATTAAAAACACAGCCTCCGTCGTGTACTAGTTACTCTGAGACCTCGAGTGGGGGCTAGTGAGACAAAACGGCAGTACGCACATAAACAAAGCCCAATACGTACCTCATCCTTTTCGCGCCAAAGCGATCGCTACGTGTTTAGTTCATAGCAGCCTGCTTAGTTCATAATTAGAACGATTAAGGTTCAGAAATTTCACGCAGCTACGAATCTCTTTCATTTAAATTTTGCATACACTTTCGTACTACCCAGTCCAACTGTCTCATATACAGAAGCTTCCTTATTTTAGTTTGTATTTCAACTATCTCATGTAGTTTTGTTATTTAAAGTTTGTATCTCAACTTTCTATTTTATGTTTTGTTTATCAATTATATGTTATCAAATGCAAATTTAAAACAACCTCATTTTTTAAATTTGATCAAAGCTTGTTTCTACCAATATATTAGTAACGCTTTCCAGTAATTCTTTTAACTTTACTAATAGGTTCGTATTGAATTCTCCCATATTTCAAATTTTTGTTTCAAGTCTCCAATCGCTGATTACATGTACAGATGCTTATCAGAATAATGGAAACACCTGTAGTTGGCAACACGTCAGATTTATGGGTTGGCAGTGGTGTCGTGGCGACCGCAGCGCCGGACTGCTGGGGGTGGTGTGTTAGGTCGGTCTCCATACTACGTCAGGCGTCGTGGAACAGGAGTGTGCAGTGGCTGCAGCAGACGGAGGTAGTGTAAAATGGGAGACCTCTCAGAGTTTCAAAGAGGGCAAATTGTTGGTGCGCGGTCATGTGGAGTGAGTGTGACGGCAGTGGCTAGTGTGTTAGGTGTGTCGCCAGGGACAGTGTCGAAGGTGATGACGGCCTACACAACACACGGGAAAACCACATCGGGGAAGCGGAACAGTGGGCGGAAGAAAAGCATCAGTGACAGGGCACGCCGGGTATTAAAGCGCATTGTCACGCGGAACCGTCGTGCCACTGCGCCGCAAGTGACGGAGGAACTCAATCAGCACCTCCCCCAACCTGTTTCGACAATCACAGTCCGCCGCGAATTACATGACATGAACTTACGGGGTGGTGTTGCACGGGCCAAACCTCTCATCAGGGACCAGAACGCTTTAGCACGCCGCAAATGGTGCCGCGACCATGCAACTTGGACCGTTGACGACTGGAAACGTGTGATATGGTCGGATGAGTCACCATTCACCCTATTCCAAACCACGGGCCGTGTTTATGTGTGGAGAACGCCCAAAGAAGCGTATGATCTGCAGTGTCTCCGCCCAACTGTGAAACATGGCGGCGGCACGGTGATGCTGTGGGCCGCAATATCATGGTTTTCATTGGGTCCTGTGGTCACACTTCGCGGACGCATCACTGCCAACGATTATGTCGCAATTTTAGGAGACCACTTGCATCCTATGGTCCGGATGTTGTTCCCGGACAATGACGCCATATTCCAGGATGATAATGCACCCATTCACACAGCTGGAGTTGTTGCAGCGTGGTTTGAGGAACATCGGGATGAAGTTCAACACCTCCCCTGGCCCGCCCAATCCCCAGATCTCAACATAATTGAACATCTGTGGTCCATCTTGGAAACACGACTCCGGCGACGATTTCCACCTCCATCCTCTCTCACAGAACTGGCCGATGCCCTGCACGAGGAATGGTGTAATATTCCACTTGCTACCATTCACGACCTCTATGCCTCCATCCCACGTCGCATCAAGGCTGTTCTGAAGGTGAAAGGTGGCCCGACACCATATTAATCTGGTAAGTTGCACTTTCGTTGAGGTGTTTCCATTATTCTGACAAGCATCTGTATCTAATATGTATAACCGTAAATACGACTAGATGGCCGATATTTCTTAGTCCACAGTGCGGCCGATTGCAAAAGAGCTGGCCAAAAGTCTAAAACTCAAGTAAATGATCTCAAAATCTGTACTCGGGGTTTTATTGAGTCGCTGATTACGAATGGAAGTCAGAGTTGCAAAACGTAACCCCTTCCATCCCCTATTGACAACCTATATTCGTGAAAGAGTGTGTATATCATGTTACGATCAAGATACATATCATTTTCATGTTTTTTTTAGGGTGGGGGGAAGTCGCTGATTACGAATCTGAAGTCAGAGTTGCAAAATTTGACCCTTTAACATTTTAGCTTATACTTAAATGATATTTTTTTAAATGAAACATTACGTTGTTTTTTTTTATAAATGATTCCTGATTGCATGTAAATTGAGTAATAATTAATAAATATATTTGCAAATGCTTTGTTATATAATAGCGGAATTATGACAAAATTAATTTTGAACAATTAGGTTTTATTTATTACAACGATAAATAAATTTACTGTATCAAAAATGTGATTACAAAAAAAAAATCGGTTTCATCCTCAGGCGTTATATATATATATATATATATATATATATATATATATATATCAGACACGCACCTACACACACATAAACACTTATCCCATATCTTCCAATTTCTCTTCTTTTGAGGTTAGATTTGTGAAAAACAACACTGAATGATGTTTCTATCTTTCGCTTTTCATTTAGTTGTTTATTCTAATACTATAACTTCCACTCATTTTGCTTCACTGGGGGCTACCCACAGTTCCATGAGTGTTGTACCCTCATAGGGTAGGTTTGCCCCATTTATTGTAACCTACTCTTGGTCATACACATTCATACCAAATTTCGTTTCTCTGGCTTTAGTGGTTTGAAAAATGGATTTTTGGGCGGCAATTTTGGATTAAAGACGGCGACTTTCAAAATATTGCAATATTTTCCTAAACTACTCGTGATGATGCATCTGTATGCCAAATTTCGTAAGTCTAGCTCAAACGGTGTGGAAAATTGTTTTTTTTTTAGGTCCGTCATTTTGGAGCCAAGATGGTATATTTGGATAAATTTTGTAATATTTTCTTAACCTACTAGTGATGATGTACCGTCATTCCAAATTTCGCTTCAGTAGCCTCAGCGGTTTAGTTTCTGTATTCTATGTAACAATGGGTTTTGCGGCGGCCATATTGGATCCAAGATGGAGACTTTTTTTTTTCAAAATTTGGGATATTTGTTTTTACCTACTAGTGATGATGTAACCTCATACCAAATTTGGTGTTTCTATCTGTAGTCGTTTGACCTGTGAATTTTGATTAGTGAGTGAATCTGCCAGTGACCATGGGGTTATATATTACGTGGTTGGTGGTGGTTGTCCGAAAAAATAAAAAGAATAAGAAAACAGAGGCTGGGGGGGGGGGGGACTTCGGGCAGGATATTTTTTATATTGAAGAAAATACGTTTGACTATAACTTAAAATAAGCCTGACAGCGAACAACACGGAGCAATATAACTTTTTCAGAAGAACATATCGTATTTTAAAGATTTCACTTAATAGAAATCAATAACAATTATTGTTTCACTAATAATTTATATAAATTAAAATTTTATTTCTTAACATTTTTTATATTCTATGTACCTTCAGACGTTGATTCCATTTTATTTGATTATGATCTGCTTCAATCTCAAGTTTTTCTACTGCTTTCAACACGTGCGTCGTTTACTGCCTCAGTAATACAATCGATGCCAATCGAACAAAGGTATCTTTGCGACTCCTATTCTGCGACTGGTAAAAGGAAATAAACACTTTCATAGGTAATTTCTCACCATTACAGATGTATTGTAACCAACCCAACATGAAAAATCTGTAACTTTTTTTTTTTTTTACTTTTGGCCAGCTATTTTGGAATCGGCCGCACTGTGCATTCTCCGAGGAGGATATTCTTTTAAACCTTAACATTGATACGTATTAAAGTTTCACTTTTAAATGAAACAGATGAAACATGGCTTGCTAATTACTTTGTTGTGATTTCCTTCATAAGAGAATATCGAAAGTTTAAATTCCATCTATATTACTTCCTTGCAACAAATGTCTTCTCCAGCAATATAAAAGCGTCCATTTTCTGTTATTTAACATTAGTATTATATCAAAGAAAACACTACAACTACTACCATAATGTCTAAGGTAAGAATAATTTGCAATCCTCGCTTCTTTCATTGTTATATTCTTCATTGTTAATATATTTACTCATTCCCGAAAATAAAATGGGCTATCTCTATTCTGAAATATGTTATCTTTATTCTGTTGAAATGCGTTTATAGACATCAAATGACAATGGAGGTTAGCTCCATTAACAGTAACAGAGCTTGAAAGTGTTATTAACCATAAATATAAATATAATGAATTTACGATGCTATTAATATATCATGCATTGATTCAATCAATATCTTACTAGTTTTCACTACTTTATGTGAACAAGAAAATTGAGTTGGTTAGCCTTTGAAACTGGATGGACATTTAATAAATTTAAAACATGTTCTTCATCATTAACTTATATTCTTGGCCTTAGAATAGTAAGTAGATATCCAACAAGAGAAATTTTCTAGTACAAGATAATACCGTTTATAGTAGCTAATAGTGCGGCATACTCCGTATACCCTCTGCTAAACTTACTCCATAGCGTATACCTTCTCGTACAATGAGTATACCCTCTACTTTCGTTTTGTTTATGCTTATTTATTTAATGAGGTCGTTACTCCAGTGAACCCACTATGGTCAAGTGGTTTTGGATTCAAGTGTTTTGTTTATATTTTGTTAAGGTTAGATGGTTTAATCCACATATTCAGCCTAAATGCGAGCCAACATTTTATGGAAACATAACATTCATTTAAACTTTCAGCAGACTTATTGTATGTGAAAAGTTTGAGACTGTACTGGAAATAATTTACTACTTACTACAACAAAAGTCAAATGTGTTACTGTATACTCTGAAGATGAATTTGCAAACAGGTAATATTGTCATTAGATCTAATTCTCTGTTGTATGCAGGTTTTAACATCTTAGTAACTATAAAACTCTTTACGTGATATCGTTGGAAATTATATACTTGATTGTCTGCGTATGGCTTTTATAGGATCAATAGACAAATTATTCTAGACCTTTGTGAAGTTACAAGAGTTATATAAAAGGGGAAGTCACTGATAAAAAGAAGCCGGAAGAAGAACTGTACTACAGAAGTGGACATATGCGAGGCAGATACGACTTCTGACAATTCTACCAAGATACAAGTATATTATAACTTAAGTGGACCGATTGACTAATGAGTGTTAATCAAAGGTCTGATTACATATTTTCCACAGTTTATAGGTTATATAAAACACAAACGTAGAGTCGACAAAAAGACTGAAGAAGGAAATATTTAAGGAGAATGGAAAAAATCACCGCGACACAGAAGGTACATGATATTATGAGAAAGTACTGAATATATTAGTCGAGAGTCAAACAATACTGGAGACAATAAAGAAAAAAAGGAAAGGGACTCTTAAGGACATTGACTATGCACAGACTGGGTAATGAAAGATGAAGTTCTGAGTAAGGTTAAAGAGGAATATGGAGAAGACGAATGTAACTCATTGACAATATTGAGTGTTAGAAATTGTATACTAATGCAAAGACGAAAGTGGAAAGTGTGGACGAATAGAGAGGATTTGATGGACATTTAATTTCAGGCAGAACACCGATGAAGATGGGGATGATAGCAACAGGATCCAGATTTTTAATGTTAATTTTTTCTAGTATAAATTGAAAACACCCACTTAATACCCTTTTTCTGAACATGTTTCTCTCATTTTCATAAAAGAATCCGTGACTTTTCTACGTTTTAAGGAAACCTTTCGTATAGCTCAAAGGTGTCATGTTTTGATCAATCCTATACCTTCTAAACGTATAAAGATGTTAAGAGACTAGATTTGACAAGCGAAAGTGTATTAATAAACAGTACTGGGAGTATAGAAAAGAGTTTAAAATGCTGAGGTCAGCTGGGGTGGAACACGAGTTGTTCCCGTATTGCTTTAACTATGTAACTTATACAGAATGCATTATATCAGTTGGCTTCATTGTAGATATTGATGGTGTCTAACAGGATGTAAGTAAACGTGGTGTTATTTGGATAACTTTTGAACAAATTGTATTTAACAAGTGTGAAAATGATCGTAAAAAACGAATGTAGAAGTATACAATATTCACTTTCAAAAAGTACTGATACTTACCGTACGCATGTCTGCAGTTCATATGAACAAAATCAAGTTCATTTATTTTACATAGTGACGTGATTCATTCCCAATAAAATATAATGTTTATTAAGGAGTTTCTTACAGTATTTCTTTTTAAGGAAATTATCTTGTTCTAGTTCTTAGTCTTCTTTGCCTTGATGGCCCTGATCGTATTGGCTGCAGGAGCTGAAAAGAAAAAGGAAGCCACAAAGGAGAAGAAAGTACTCGCAGAGGAAAAGAAAGAAGATTCATTGAAGGCAGCTAACACTATTGGACTTGGCTATGCTGGAGGAGTAAGACTTGGCTACGGTGGTCTTGGACTTGGTTATGGCAGATACATTGGTAATACGTTACTTCCAGTTTCTTTCTAACTTATCTTATTATATTCCTTGTATGAACACTTAGTAGAACTAAATGTTTAAAACAGCTGCGTCCAAAATGTCTCACATGGTGCACGTAATCACATAAAGTTGGGATCGGCAATATTGACAGTTTTATACAATAGCTTAACTAACTTGTTCTGCGCCTCCCGCAAATTATTTCTGGGTCACGACATCTGCGGCCCTGGTGGATTTTACGCCCCTGGTTTTACAGGTGACATCAAGTCAAAAATTGTAAAATATGTGGACCCTATGGATCGTAAGAAGAAGCGGAATCGTGATCAAAATGGGGACAATTGCCAACATTAGACCTAACATCTGTAAACGTTTAAACATACTAATGTTAACCTAAAGTTCGGTCCTATTTTAACTTAAAGCCGCGGTGTACTCTCTTTGTGATACAATCCAGGGAAAGGTAACTGTGGTCTGTTTACGTAGGTTTCGTAGGACACGTGATGAGACATTTAACTTAATTAGCGCTTATATAGACTGCTCTAAGTGAAACGAAAATTGTAGTTTAACAAAATACTTTGTGACGGTGTAAATGCGATATTACGAGCTCTTAAATGGTTTCCGTTCCTTTCGTCGCTACTGAGTTGCGTTACTTAAATTGACTGAACAATATCACAGATGGTTCAAAAGTTGTTCTAGCAATTTCGATCAGTTCAAGCATATGTCATATTATGTTCAATCACATTTTTGCAGATATAAAAGTGACGAATTAGTTTTAATAAAAAGAAGAAATCACATTTTATATTCCTCCTTTTTAAGAGTTTTTAAAATTCCTTACTAGCCTACCGTAGACGTGTATTCACATTTATATCCTATATTTTGTAAATAATTTACAGAAAAGAAATGTACAATAAGTGTTCAATTAGCATTTAGAACTAAACCTTTTACAGAACAAGTGATAACAAGTAGACACTAATATATTTACGGTAATTGAAATTATCACAAAATGAGGACCAAATGAAATTAATCATATTCTTAATTTTCAATACATGATCTTTATTCTTAACATTAAAATTTATTTAACTGTTTCAGGATACCCAGCCTACGCGGGTTATGGTGGATATGGACTAGGCTACGGTCTTGGCTACGGAGCTCATGGCCTTGGATATGGAGGTTTTGGCTTTTATGGCTTAACAAAAGGACTTAATAGTAAATCGTTACGGCAAAACCTGACACTTACAATAAAGGCTATACTGAATTGTCCTTGTACACAATGCAATACGTTACTTGGTAGAAATAAATACATTGGTGCTAACAGATGTTCTTATTATTTGTTAATGTAATTTAATTTATTTCTTTACATTTACGAACTTACATAACGGTAGAATATAAATGTTCCTTTCCGCGATTTAAATACAATACAATATTTAAATCCTATACATTGGTTAGTTTACTAAAATTCCCCTTGAAGATGTTTGTTCAAAGTATCTGTTGTGACAATGCTTCTCTCTGTGATGTTTCGTAAGTATAATCCACTATGTTTGTTATTCCGAAAATAAAATGATTGAATTTATTAAAAGTATTTCATTATATTTCTCTCTATGCATATTCCTTCAAACTAATGTTTTTACTTCAAGTTTACCTGCTCTTTAAACAAATCCCATTATCGACCACACAGAGAACTACAACGTAAGCCCGAGAGATGTACGACAAATTGCGAATCACAACAAAGACCCTACAGTGCCAGGGAAGAGGAAGGTAGCGGCCAGAGTCGGTCTTTTTAGCATACCAGTATTCACCCGAAATTAAACGATTAGATAATCCAAACGTAAAAACAGACTACGGCTCGATATCACAAATATGTTCGAAATCTTAGTCGACTCGACAACAGCAGAAGAACAAGCCTTGGTTTGATAAAGAATGCCTTAAACTTAATGATGAACGAAAAGAAGCAAACAGCGATGGCTAAGTAGTAAAAGCGAAACAAATACCAACCACTACAATAACGCGAAACGCAACGCCACACGCGAGTTCAGAAACAAAAATCTAGAATATCTGACGAGGAAGATTCAGGAGATAGAGGAAAACGGGAAGACAAAAAACATACGAGATCTATACAAAGGGTTAAACTCTTTTAAGAAAAGATTATCAGCCGAGGTTAGGAATGATTAGAAATGAACTCGGAGATTTGGAGGCGGATCCGACTAAAATTATGGATACGTGGAAAAGTTATTTCGACAAACTTCTTAATGTAAAAAACGGGATAAAACAGTGAAATTTGAAACCCTTACCGCAGAACCGTGGATATCCGAACCTAACGAGATCGAGGTCGATACAAAAATAAAAGATTCAAATCACCGGGAATAGTCAATATTCCAGCCGAATTAATTAAAGCGGGGAGAACAGCATTAATCAAGGAAATGCATAAAGTGATAAACGCTATATGAAGGAAGGAGGAGCTTCCAAAGAATGGAAAATATCAATAATAATTCCGGTTTATAAAGAAGGCGATAAATTGAACTGTAATAATTACCGCGGAATCTCGTTTTTCTCAACCTGTTACAAAGTATTGAGTAACATACTCCTAACTCGCCTAAGTGTATATCTACGTGGATAAATAATTGGAGACCACCAATGTGGATTTAGAAGAAATAGATCCAAGTTGGATCAGATTTTCGCCTTGATACAGATCTTAGAGAAGAAACGGGAATATAATTGGACTGTCCACTAGCTATTTATTGAGTTTAAGAAATCTTATGATTCTATAAAAAGGGAAAACTATACTGTGTCCTGGTACAAGTTGGTATTCCGAAGAAACTTGTTCAACTTGTAAAGATGTGTCTCATCAGAGTACGGGTAGGTAACAATATGTCAGTTAGTTTCAAGATACATAACGGATTGAAATAAAGTGATGCTTTGTCACCACTACTATTTAACTTTGCTTTAGAATATGCTATTCAGAAAATAAAAGAGGACAAAAAGGAACTAAAGTGAAATGGCTTAATCAACTGTACGTGTACGCGGATGATTTAGATTTAATAGGGGACGATATAGGGGCATTACAAAGTAAAGACTTAATAGAAGCGTATGATGAGATAGGTCTACATGTAAGCATAGATAAAACAAAATACATGATAACAAGCCAAAACACTGGGAATGAAGGACATAGAGACAAAGCAATTAAAAATTAGAACATCCAGAAAGTAAACAAATTTAAATACTTGGGAGCATATGTAACAAGCAAAAACGAGGTCACAGAAGAAATAAAAAAATCGCTTAGCATGGGGTAACACATGTTTCTACTCTGTCCAGAAACTCCGTATCTCGCGATTAGTATACAGTTGCAATTGCAAATATATAGAACGGTTATTCTTCCGGTAATATTTTACGATTGCGAAAGGTGGAGTATGACCTTAGCAAATGAACATAAATTACGATTGTTTCAAAATAAGGATTTGAGAAAGATATACGGGGCAAGGTGACTAGAGGATGGAGGAGACTGCATAATGAAGAACTTCACGGACTGTACGACTCACCCGATGTTGTAGGAATAATGAAATCGCGACGACTAAAATGGGCAAGTCATGTAGCTCGCATGGGAGAAATACGAAGATTATTATTCCATCGTGGTTGGAATCCGGAGGGAGAGAGACCGTTCGGGAGAACGAGACGACGTTGGGAGGACGATATTAGAAGGGATCTTCGAGTAACAGATGTTTGTGTTGGAAAGTTGCTTAATCTTTCCCAAGGTAGAACCCAAGGGCGATCATTTTTTACTGCGGCGACGAACTTCCGAGTTCCGTAAGCCATAGAGTAAGTGAGTGAGTTAGTATTCACCCGAGGACAGTAAAAGAACCTCTGGAAAATTTGAAACAGCATCAAGGGTTAAATGCTCTACTGGAAATGCGCGCTCAATACTAAATATTTGTACAAAAATATGTTATGATTTCGTTGTTATGTTGTATTACAAGGTACGCGTAATCGCTATTAATAGTATTTTACAATAAATACAAATAAAGTACTTCATTTGTTTTAGGTTGAAAGTGTCTACTACATTCAAGAGACAAGGCTTAAATCGCATGCCAACTACTAATCAACATACGCTGTATTTAATAATGGAAATCGAGTGGCTGTAACCTAATTAGTAGAACGTTTGCTTCGTATTCAGGAGATTCTGAGTTCGATACCAGCGTTATACCACCCTGCCTAAAGCTTTAAGTATTTTTTATTAACATCAGATAAATGATTGGATAGTAACTTCATCTTAGGCTCTGTCAGACTCCTTCTCACATCATTTTTCATACTCTATCTCGGGCTGAGTAATAGATGCCCAAAGGCTATGCACAAACTAAATTTTATAGTAGTGATTCAACTCTGGTAATGATTTGTAACTATTCAATAGTGATTGATGGTAATACCAGACAAGAAATATGAAGCACGTAACACAAATATCTTAGATATAGGATATTCAGGCATAGTATGTTTTTCTCGTGTATCTAATATTTTCCACTAAATTGCTAAACCTTAACATAACATTTTTGTTTAGGTAATTTCATTGAATGGAGACAAATGATTGTAGATGATTAACGTATCATAGGTAACCAGCTAGTTGCCCATGTGATCGAATCCATTACCTGATGACATTGGAGGTAATGAGTAGTGGCTTGTAGACGGACATGGAAATGTCTGAAGAGTAGACTTGTTTCTAGAGAGGGAAGAATGGTAATGGACAACTCAGAATCCGAAGTCATTACGTTACTTCGTGATCCCAGGTCTATAGTGTCAAAAGGTATAATGTGAATAACACCATATCTGTCCTGAATGAGTTCATTAATAGAGAGCCCAAAAGAATAACAAGTTTGGTGGTCAACAATGATACGTATTCCGTGTGGTGGTAGACAATCTATGTCATGTTGCTAGAGGTAGTGAACGATGTATACACTTTACGAGGACCATATCATTTTCAGTCACAAATTTGCGTAAATTATGAAAGTTGATGACACTCCGAAGAAACACTAATGCTTGAATTAACATATTACCATAATTCGAAGTGAAAAAGATTCAACCCAATATGAATAGATACAACGACATTGGTAATTGTATCCGTTGTTAACTAAATCATCCAAGTTGGTAAACGGTATGAAATTCATACAATTGTTCAGAGCCCACTTCAGTCTCAATTCAAGTGTGTGACTAACATACAAACTGAATTTCTATATTTGGATTAAAACTGTAGAATAAGTCTATAAAACATTGTGTAGCTTCACAATAAAGCCTATCTTGTTTCATTACTCTCTGCGTCCCTTTTAGTCTCCGTTCTCTGTGGGCAATTGATCGGGCCGGAATGATACACCTCTGTCAAATTTAAAGAAATCGGAAACACCTATGGTTGTGTTCCAGCGACGTTTGCATGAGGTGCAGAGTCAATACCGTAATTTTATCTTTGTCTTTACTGATGGAAACAAATCGGCTAAATCGGATTGATGCGCTTTTGTTTTAAACGGTAAAGCCCAACAATACTTTCTTAACGCCAAATCCAGTACTTTTTTTTAACACTGAACTTTATGTCCTTCTTTTATTTAGGCTTCAGATTTTATTTTTGTTCACGGTCGGAACTGTATTCTTCTTTGTACAAATTCGCTCAGCGTTCTACAAAATCTCGAAAATACTATGTATTATCGCAACAGTAAGTTTCCGCTCATGCAAGAAGTCCATCTCTAAGAAATATGCCATCAGCTCTGCTGATGTTGAAGTTGTCCTTTCCTGGATAATAAGTCATGTTGATATCCATGGTAACGAATTAGCAGACCAAGCTGCTCGTGAGGCCTGTTTAGGAACTTACATTGAAATTCAGCATGTTCCGTTGCAGGACATGCTGATATATTATCGGTATGTTACACGGAATGAATGGCAGAGACGATGGGATGACGTTGTTGTTAATAAGTTGAAAGAAACTAAGGTCACTGTTGCTCCATGGAAATCTTCTTGCTGAGGTAGTAGTAGGTGCGAAGAAGTTCTTTATGTTGCCTACGCACAGGATATAGTCGCTTAATACATAGTTATTTGTTGAATAGTTTGGATTCACCGCATTGTAAAGAATGCAACTAAGTATTCGTCACGTTCTTTTAGAATGTTTTGGATAACATCATCTCAGACATTATAATATCCCCAATGACAGTGCTCGCCTCCACAGCGCATGCCAGAGGGAAGAGGGAAAACTTGCTAAGTAATATACGCTGGTTTTCGCAAACGACGTAGCTATAAGATGTATGTGGAATAAAACAATTTGTTTTGTTTTTGCCAGAGGAGAAATGTTTTAGTGGATAATTACCCATCTAAAATCTATCGTACTGAAAAATAAAAGAAGGTATTAAACCAAATGTAAGAGACAAATAAAACTTCGCCACCTAATAGATAAAATAAATTATATGACCAACTGTTTATAAGTGGATCAAAACCAATTTTTTCTCCATTTTTCAATTTTGTTTGGCCCGTTCGTGTGTTTGTCTGTAACGAGGGCTAGCGACTGAACAAAAGCGTGTATTGTTTTGGTTTCAGCATTTTCTCGTCTTTCTCTAACCTAGTTACGTTCAATTGCCAAGTTCTTTTTCATTTCGTTAGCTTCTACGATTTTGGGAATTCACTCTCGTACCTAAATGAAATCAACTAGACGCACACATACATACATACATACACACACACACACACACACACACACACACACACACAGAGAGAGAGAGAGAGAGAGAGAGAGAGAGAAAGAATTGTGTTGAGAGACATCGGCTTATTCGGTCAAATGAAATCACCCTACGAACACTCATTATTGTAATATTGGTTAACTTCATATACGTTGTCTCCAATGCATGCGAACAAGGCATATGGAGAGGAGCTGTCTTCAAATTTAGATTGCGGAACCTCACCACAATCTTCCCGTTTGATATTTTTATACTATTTGCAGGAGGAGAATGGGTAGGTATTGGGGACTAGGGCGTTATTTGATGTCTCATGGCTGTACTCGTCAGGTGAACCTCAGAAGCAATTATAGAATACTTTAATTGGAATGTCTGACAACAATCCTTCGCAGTGCCGATACAAAATTCACTGTTTTAATCATTGGACTAAAATCTCTATTCTTACTTTGTTAGTTCTGTGCGGTAAATAATCATGACAGAGACAAAACCCTGATCCGAAATTCGAGGAAAGGGAAGTATTTGTTGTCTTTTGAATTTACTATTATGGTCAATCAGTCTTAGGAGGGTCATGTTAAAGACTATAAGTGAAACCGAAAGCAAACATACCACAAGCAGTAAATGTTATTTGTAAAAAAAAAAAAAGGAACTGGTTTATGGAACGAAACTATTACTAACACAGCTCCCATGGACTAATTTGTTACGTACCCAATGTATGCTAGCGAGACAAAAAGCGAGTTCCTAACTGAATGAAGGCCCGTATCTTTCTCTAACTTTTCGGTGGAGGAGAGCGATTGCCGAAAATCATATCGACACAAATGACATTTTAAAAATAGCCCTAAGTTATGAAATCATCCTGATATAGTTTTCTTACTTTTAAATTGAGTATTATAACTATTGAAAATTTAAATCAGCAAGTTTAAATTTAAAGTTGTCGCACAATATTTTCAAGAAATAATTAAAATACATTTCGTGTCTCGAATAATATAATTAGTGCCACTTTGCGACCGGTTACGTGCCATGATGAAGATATAGTGGTAAATTCTTCATGCTAGTAAAGAAAGAGAATTTATTTATTTTATGTTATGCTATGTTACGTTATGTTATGTTATGCAATGATAATTGGGGGGGTATGTTATTGTTCTACAACTTTCAGGTAAATTTTGACCTTTGTATGCATTATAATTTCTTTTTTAATAAGAAGAAACACGTGTAACGTATCTTAGTAATTACTTTATTGTAATTTCCTTCATAAGAGGAATATCGAAAGTGTGAATTCCAACTACGCTACGTCCTTCCAGTGATACCGGTATCTACTCCTACAGTATAAAAGCGTGTGTTCACTCTTAGTTAACATTAGTCTCCAATTAATCAAGACGATTGCAACTCCCACAATAATGGCTAAGGTAAGAAAAAGTTGCGTCCTCTTTTCATTATTAAAACTTTTGTAATCATTATTTTGTATGGGCCATTGTAGTAACTTCTGACTTCGACCCGTGACGATTATTCGTCACGTTCAAGCTAAACTACACAATCACAAATATCCATGCCCCAGCCGGGATTCGAACTCGGGACCTTCGAGTCACTGGCTCAGCACCCTAACCCAAATGGTCAACAGGTGGGCTTTTTCCATTGTTAAATAATATTCTTCACTTAATATATTTGCTTATTCCTGTAAATAATATATTATATCTATTAAAGTTAGGGACTTGAATTCTGATGAAATATGTTTGTAAGACGACAATAAAACCTTTGTTGAAAGTGAAAAAAAAAATGAAAGAGAAATTGAAAAAAATAACGAAATCTATTTGTCACAATAAAATATTACAAAAATTTGAAACGTTAGATGTTGCAACTTTGAACACATATATAATAGAATAGCAACACGAAACACTTCTTGTCGAATAAATAAACGCTATTTTTAGATATTTGTGTCCAGATAGAGCAGATTGTAAGTGAAGTTAAAGAAAGTATTACGTGTTCAATCAGTATTCCCACAGAATATTTTGTATTCAATATAATAACTATTGTCTTCAACAGGAATCACATGTTTCGAATTATATTCCTGAATGAAACAATAGTTACACACAACAGTAAGAAGATTTCTTGAACCTCATTTCATAATGTGATAGTCAATAAAATAACGGTTAAACTCAACTCGATCTAGATATTTTTAAATCAGATTTACTTGATGTGATTAATGATAAAATGACCGTTGAATACAAACTGATCGAGATTTATCAAGTGGATAATTAAAAGCATTAATTCTAAACCTTTCTGTAGCTTCAAATTGCTTTCTCTCTCTCATAAGTTATATTTATTTACAAACGAGTCATGTATTCATCATGCAGAGGCACCTGAAATGTGCAAAGGATATGACGAAACGGTTTTTAACAAGTAACAGTATATTAATCAATGTCTTTGGTAGCTTACGAAATAATAAAAAAAATGGTGAAAGTGAGGAGAGAACCCGGGTCGTCTCTATAATATGTTAACTCTGTAAGTAATTAGACTGCTGACAATCCATTACAAAAGTCACATTTGTCGAAGTGTCTCCGGTGGGTGAGTGGTAACGCTCGCTGCTTTGTAATCAAGGGATGCAGGGTTCGATTCCCGGTGGGGACACAAGTGGTTCGGAGCCCACGTTAAACTGTAGGGCCCGTCTTTAGTAGCTTGTCAGTTCGTTTAGGACGTTAATAACAATTCAATCAATCACATTTGTCGACCAGAAGCCAAGAGATGCAGGTGACAATGACGATTAGAAAAACATTCAATGTAATATTTTTTATATAACTCAAAATATATGTTAGACAAAACTGTCATATTTTGTACTTGGACACATATAGGTACATTTTTTTTGTACAAAATCTGACAGTCTTGTATCACATATAATTCCGGTTATATGTAAAATATTACTTCGAACTTTTTTTCATGGACAATTCCACTTGTATCCCTTGCCTTTTGGAGTTGACATTTTTGTTAAATATTGAAGATTCGAATTCAAATGTATATAAACCTGTTAGTATCAATACTTCCAAAGACAGGATAAGCTTCAAAGCTTTCCGGTACACACTTTACGTATCTTATACACAAAAGGAACACAATATCAGGTGTATTTCTTTTTCAGAATAGGGTCATTGTTCGCTAGTACGCATTATGTTCCACCTAAAAATTGATTTCCTTTTCATTCAAGGAGAATAGCAAATGGTGCTTATTTTCTGAAAATGCAGTTTAATTTATCAAAATTAATCGGGGAAATTTATTTTAGATATATTGCTTTAAAGAATTTGGTTCTTGTTTCAGTTCTTTGTTCTCTTTGCCTTGATGGCCCTCGTTGTATTGACTGCAGCCGCTGAAAAGAAGAAGGAAGCCACAAAGGAGAAGAAAGTAACCGCAGAGGAGAAGAAGGAAGACTCATTGAAGACAGCTAACACCATTGGACTTGGCTATGCTGGAGTAGGAGGACTTGGCTATGGTGGTCTTGGATTAGGATATGGCAGATACATTGGTAATTTACGATCACGTATTTTTAAAATTTTATCCCTGATTCTTTTTCTTGCATTCAGCTTATAGGGATAAAACTTTGAAAGGGAAGGAAGATAACATTAAGAAATCGAACTAAATCAATTTTAAGAAGCACATGGAAAATTAAAAGTATAAAAATTATCACTAGACTTTACGTTTACAATGTTTCCAATGACATAACCCAAATAGCTTACGTATTGCAGTTAATCAGTAGCTTTTGGTTTCGCAAGCTATTAAGTTAAATGTTGAAAAACGAGAGCGGCATAGCTTCGAAAGCCAAGTGGAGTCACGGGATAAATTCTCTCATTAAATCAATCTTCGGTTGTAATATCTGTGAAACATACCAAAATGAACGTAGTTAGTTAAAAGTCTTACGTTTTAGGCTTAGGCTTAACGCACTTATCTGCCGTTTTAGAAGTTATGTAGTAAGAAGGAAATTTCTGCGTAACTATGTTCTCCGTAAGATCGTGCCCTTGATAAGGTTAAGTTAGAGCCGTGCTATGCTCCCTCAGCAATGCACATTAATACATGTGACTGGGGTCGGGTAGCGTAGGTTTCATACAATATGTAGCAAGATATTTAACTTTAACATGGAGAGATTGTGTTTAGTAAAGGGGTGGGTATAGTAATGGGTATGACGGTTCCTTTGGGGCCCTTTATTAAAGAAGGATCATGCTCCAACCAGAGAGATTTGTGATATGAGAAAGAAGGAAATAGTAGTTCGACACACAGTATGCTAATAGATTCAGCGCTTACGATGAGGTTAGGTCGATCATATAGGAAGTGTTATTGTACAAGTTTATGAGTGTTGTCAATAGATATTGAATCATTACACTTCAGAATAATTCTACATTTTCATGGACTACATTTCACACCCAAATGTCCTTAAACTGTAATATCTCACGACATTGAGACCGAAACATGCTAGAAATCGAGTGACAATTATGGTCAATCCTTACCCGTGACAAGCGGCTAAGATGGCGAATCGTTTTTGTAATCAGGGTTACTCTTGATAAATTAGGGTTACATTGGTGTCCTACCTAAAGCAAAACTCTAAGTTACTTGTAAAATACCATTTGTGTCTTTTAAAAATTGCTTTCTTGTGAAGATTCTTCACTGCAATGTTACAATTTAAACAGTAATACTTAACTATTTTATATTAGGTTCAGTTTCCATGCGTGCAATCTCCTTTACCAAGTAGTATGTCTTAAATAACTCTTTTGAGGTCCTCAATATTTGTATGATGTTATGTAAAAAGAAGTTGGTTTTGCGGTGTAATTCCAGGCAGTACATCTTCCAGTAATTTAAGACTCGAATCATATTAAAAGTGCTTTATATAAGTATTCAAACTACCGTTATTATAACGGTTATGTCACTGTTAAATAATGTTACAATGAAATTACCTTTAATTTTATTGTGGGATCACTCTATAGAAGTTTCTTTTAGTGATAACACAGTTTTATTGATACAATAACCATAAAACAGTTTTACTTTCAAGCAGCTTTGATTTTATAGTGATCCTCGTATCATTTGGTTATAGAAATAGGTCAAAATTATGTATTGAAATCAAGAGATCATAAGGTTTTCCAGGTTTTCCTATTCCTTCAATTATTTCGTAATATTTGTATAAGTCAAAAGTAGAATTACACCGTAATAAAATATTGCAAGGTTTTTGTTTTGTACTTTACCCATCAGATACTCATCACAAATAGCATGAGGCTGGAACATGCTGATAATTTACGAATCTTTAATATTCCTTTGATGTAGGATGACACTATAAAAAAAAAATCCGGAATTTTTCTTAGTTATATGGTCGAAAAATGTTAGTAAATTATAATGAAATGTGGGCATTTTATCATGTTTTACTGAGGACAACTTTTTGTTGGTGTTTTTTGTTTAAAAGTGTTAAATTAAAAGCCATTTTTCGCTGAATGGTGAATTTGTTTAAAATCGCTTAATAGATTCGTATGTTACTGATAAGAAACCATAGTACATATACTCACTAGACTTTCTACTAGTATTGCTTTAGTTTCTAAATACATGGGAAACTCAACGTGTCAAGTGAGTCCAGATATATTTATTTCCACCATAGTGTAAAGTATAACAAAAAATAAATCAAACGACAATAGAACAGTTCTGCACTACATTTAAATTCTAAATTTAAATCTGTTTCAGGATATCCAGTGTACGCAGGTTATGGCGGATATGGACTTGGCTACAGAGGCTATGGTCTTGGCTACGGAGGCTATGCTCTTGGATATGGAGGTCTTGGCTACTACGGCTAAATAAGAATATTTAGTACTAAATAATTAGGTTATGATGAAGGCTTAAGAGATTATTACCGAAATATCCTTTGTAGGTAAAATAATGTGAAAATAAAGGGATTGGTGTTAATAAAATGTCTGTTATTTATTCAAAATATAATTTATATATCCTTCTCTGCATTAGATTGGATCTTATTTATCTTTCCTCTTCTAAACCTATTAAAGTTTGAAGCTTAGTTTGTATTATTCCTGCAAAGTGTTGAGTAACAAAATGTCTGTCTCCGTAGCGGTATAGCTGGAAAGCTGGATTTCAAAATACTTTGACCTGAGTTCAATTTCTGCTAAAGAATATACTTTTTCAGTGCTCACAATAAAATTCCTATAGGCAATTTTCTGCCTAGAAAGTCATTAAATTATTGTTTGAGCCCTATTTAACAAAATTGTTATAATCTCAAACAAACATTTTTTTTCTCTGTTTAATCTCGCGTTAGAAACATATTTTATGGCTTACATGAAATAAAAGTAAATAAATTTCAAGTTTCCCTTCTAATCTAAGTGAAATTGTCTCAAAATGATGCTACGGAATGAGAATACAATACCGAAAAACGCAATTAAGTCATTTACTTTTCCATAATTAATATTCAATTTTCTTACGTTTACGGATGAACTATTATGTGCCATTTATGTTATAGAAGAAAATAGCATAATGTTACATGTAATACAGTTGTTATTGGCTAGGCAAGGTACCAATAGAATGTTTAAAATTTTTCATTGTTACACTTGGAAAATTTATCTTAAAATGTCAATTTACATTGAGAGGTGAATACTGGGATAGATAATGAAAAGTTCAGATGATGGCGACTCTGACAAATTGTTGTACTGATTTTTTGCTTTTTATTCTAATATTGAAGACTATTGTTTTAGAATTACCTTATAAATTTGTACGCGATTTCTTTCATACGTATTTTATTATCACTGATTAAAACATATGCGCGTTTGATTCTAAGAACTTACTACAATCGTGTATATATAATATATATATATATATATATATATATATATATATATATAGATATATATTGGTAAAATTTATATTATGCTTTTTTACACAATAATATTCTTCGTACATATAAGGTAACATCCCGGCATTCGAATGGTATAACTGAGAGAAAAACATGGAAAAACCTCAGTCAAGATTATCGGTCGCTTAGATTGAAACCATGACCTCCCGATTCTTGAGTCAACACAGTGTCGCAGAGCCACGGTCACTCGGTGCGTCCTTCTATCAGTGAGATATAAACAGTGTAACCCTGAAATAATGGCTAAAACACCAGAAGATAATTATTTTACATCAGTAATGTGGGGGCTGAAAAATAGTGTAACTAATTGGTCCTTGTTTCTTTTTATGTGTAATAGTTATTTTGTTTAATTTGGAGGTTTACTGTAGATCAGAGGTAGAGCTGTATAGTAGATTCTTTTGTGGTAGAGCATTTGGTAGGTCTTCTGACGTTCCTAACGAAATAACATAACCAAAGTATCCTTCCTGAAAATAAACTTAATTATTTCACACTGGCCATTTCGGGCTCCTGACCTCAATCCTTGAAGTTTCCTAAAGAGAAGAATTATTAGTCTAGGTGTGAGGATACCTTTATATTTCCAATTCTGAATGGATCTTGAGAAGTGATTTCTTTTCAATAAATTTTATTTAACAATAAAAATAAAGCAATATCAAAATAAATAAAGAATAAGGTAACAAAGTTATCTTGAGAACTTAGGAATAGTTATGACTTTCAAACTTTCACAAATATACAATAGGGCAACTTCGTGAGGCGAAGCTCTCAATCCATATAAGGGAGTTTATATAAGGGGGAGTTACATTATTTAACTTTTCTTTCTTTATATATAAATACTAATGGTACATATTTCTAATTAATTGACAATATCCAATTTGTAGAATACTCTATTTCTCAAGCTATAACTTATATTACTAAACACAGAATAAGAGAATAGGGATCGATAGGATACATTTAACAGAGAGAGAGGGAGAAGCATAATTAAACAAGAGTAATCATATCATTGCTCATCGCCAAAGTCATCTTAGTGTTCAGAAATCTCGTAGCAAGAAGTTCCATTGACACTTTTCTTGTAAGCAGGCCGTTATATCCCGTATGACCTGTGACCCAAAACTACTTTGCTGTGCAATTATTTCTTACCAGAACTTCCCTCTAATTCCTTACCGTATCGTTAATACATTTACTATAACTACTTCAAGTATTTTCTTCTCAATAATAGAAAATGTCAAACTAATATTATTTCTTAATGCAAAGCGCTATGGAAACATAATTGCTGAAGAGATTCTGAATTATTTTAAGCAAACAAATACTAACACTCCATATCAATCTCTGAAAGGGGGATTACAGAAAAACATTATTCTAAAGTCTACTAAGTAAATTGAAATAGATCTGACCTTGTTGTATCGATGTTCGTCGTTCTTCTTCAAATCACACACTGACACAACAAGACAAATACGAATAGCATTTTAAGCACTTTCTGATTGACGTAGTTTCTTCTAGAAATTTCGACGTGACGTTAATTATTGCGTTATCTTCAGAGAATTAGTGATTGCACGTGTTGTTTGTTTTAAGCCAAATTACGTCTTTTAATTTTTTAGGGAAAACAAGGAATTTTGTGGTTAGGAATTAAGGATAGAAGAGTCCATCTTTCCTGTTGATCAATTCTGAAAGGATATCATTCCGGAGCCAACCAACATTTCGTGGTTTCCAAAATTCTGTTGTTATAATAACAATACATAGTCACTTCCTTTAATAATTGCTAAAATAGATTTGCAATCAATACCACAAAATCCTGTTGAGTGGCATGATTTCATCATATATGCAATTCATTCTCAAGACAGAAAAACACACATTTCCTTTTGTCCCATCCTTTCTTACAAACACGGTTTATGAACCATAGACCGTCATCATTCCGTTATAAGGAAAACAGGTTGGGATTTTGAATAAGTTAGGAAAGAGAAAATATATAAGGAATAAACTGAATATTCTGAAACAGATTATTTAATTTATCTGCCACAGTAACAAGGAAAAAAGTTCATTTGAAAATATTTCGATGCATGTGTAGTTTCGGGGATACAGGCACTTAAAGTTGTAGAATATCGTCAGATGTGACGTCATATTTCGATGCATAAAGCTGTAAGTGGTGTCGGATTAGCAAATCACAATTAAAATGGTACTCGATACATCCATTAAAGCGATGTTTATTCTTGAGGGAGTGGCACGTAGACGGGTTTATCAACGTGATAATTTTATTATTAAGTAATTGAAGGTTTAATAGGGCAGATATAAAAATCGCCCTTAAAGCTGCATTCCCCAATCATAAATATAGCTTAAATAGGTACTAATTCAATTGTAATTTGTTAATCTGACACCATGTACACCATTTTGTGTCGCTCTATAACGTCATTAGAGACGATACCGCTCTAACTTTGAACATCAGAAGCTCCGAAACTATTATTATTTCTAAATTTCTTCAAAAAACCGTTTTCTTCTTTTGGTGCAAATATTCACCCTTTGAAATTTAATCTATATTTTATCTCTCTAATAAAAAAAGTATCAGAATTTGTACAAGCATTTAGATAATTTCTGAGTTTATTTATGGGCTTTAGGCATGTTAGGCTCAACCTGTGCTGTAAAAAATTCTACTATTAAACGTCATAAACTACCTTGTAAGTCTCTACAGAAAGGACACGAAGTTTTTTATTAAAATGGTCTCGAAACACAAGCAACAGATCTGCACCATGTTTTAAGCTGGAAAATCTCGAATAATTTATGGATGTCCAAAGAAGACAGAACATTGGAGAACTATATAACGTACAGCAACTTACGATAATAAAAGGAGATTGGATGTATAAGAAATAGAAGCGATTCCCTCCATGAGAATTGTTTCACTGTACGCCTAATAGTTAGGCAACGAACGTGACAGTACAAATTTGAACTAAAACATGGCATGCCAGTATATTCCTTCATTTGGAGGAAGAACGATCTATTTTTTGAGCATCATTTAGAGAACCACGAGAGAGTTAGGCAGAAATTACATTGACGTTAAGTTTTAAGAGATGAGAATTAAAGCAAAGGAGAGAAAAATATTAATATGACATCATGCAGGATTCATCATTATGTTATGCAAGAAAACTTGTCTTCTTCGAACACACACAAACACGCACATAAAGAGGAGGGATGGGGGAAAGAGAGGAGAGAGAGAGACGAAGAGAATAAGGATAACTGTTTGTGTTCCTAAATAAAAAAGTAAAACCTTTCAAAAAGCTATTGTTTTATCCTATCTCTCTTTGTCTCTAACGTTTTAGCTCTGGCATACTCACACGCACATAAAGAGTGAGTGTGCGTGAGAGAGTATCAACAGATAATAGAAAATATAAAGAGGGAGAGAGAGAGAGAGAGAGAGAGAGAGAGAGAGAGAAGAAGAAGAAGAAGAAGAAGAAGAAGAAGGGAAAGAAACAAAGACATGAGAAGGAAACGTAAGGAAAGACAGCGAGAGAGAAAGACCAATGAGAATTACTTTATCGCTAAAGAATAGACGCACTATTAACTCTGATTCTCGCCATTGATGCCTCGTAAGTTCTCGAACTGGAGATTAATCTCGGTTTGCAGCCACTATTTTATGCGAAAAACGACACTACATAGTCGAGAATAGAACCCAGGTCTCCCTGCTTAAAATCTGAGGCGTTAGCCGCCTTGCTCACCAGATTTAACTCTGTTCGGTATTTTTTCGGTAATTTTACCTAAAGGAAAAATTCATCCCAGTCAATACTTCGCGCAAAAAGGCTAAAAAGATGTGTCGTCGTATGAATTTGTGCTTTAAACAATGAGGCGGACATTTACAGTACATTTCGTAAAGATATCATTTCTTTTGTAGTTTCACCTTTTACTTGCTTGTAACAGTATGACGTATTACTAGTTACATGTACACCTAAAATACTTAGTTCCATATACACATATAAATCAGAGGCAACATTAAATTGTGACCTTTCAAATTTGAGTTTGGGAACTTTTGAATCACAGTGTAGTTTACAAGCATATCGTTCACGGTAATTAGTTTTAAAAGGTAAACGTCACTTGTAAGGTAGTACGCAACTGTGTATATGTTAAATTAAAAGTGCCACTGTTCAGAAAATTGCAATACCTGCTTGCATTTATTTCTTTGTTTATAGTCTCTTTATTCTCTACAATCTTCGATATCATGAACGTTTCAACGACGCAATCTCGTTTTGTTGAGTGTAAATAGCAGTAGGTACAATTTTGGTTCTGCAATAGGAATAAGACACAAGATTTACCAGTTTCAACGAAAGACTTGTACTTTTTCTAAACATTCGCTGAAGCTAAATTTATCATTTTGATTTTATATTATCTTCAAGCATCTATGGTTCAGGCCGGGATATGGTAGGGAAAAAGATATGTCAGACAGCGACTAAGTTGAAGGTACTATCCCAACATTTACCTGGTGTGAGTAAGGAAAAGCCTTGGAGAAACATGTAATGTACCAACCAGACTTTGTCCTCAAAGGCAGGTAGACACAAAAGTTTCTGAAGATTATGTTTAGTACATCAAAACGTGTTTTTAAAGATGCTTTTATTTCACATATCAGATGGTAAATTATTTGTTTACAGAAATGTCTTCCTATGAGCAGAGATAAGATTTCAAACATATTTCTTCCAAAAAAGGTTAGGTTATTTTCAGTTTCCAAATATGGTAGACATTCTACACTTTAGCCCAGTTAAACAAAATTTCTACAATCACCGAAGCATAACATTTGTTTCTACGAAATCGAATAATTACAATTATAACTACTGGGCAGAAATTTAACTTTCATATTCCAAATACGTTGTCAAATATTTCGTATGTACTTTCAGTTTTTGAACTTAACACAACCACACATTTTGAAAAATGATTCAGGTATGTTTCCAGAAGAATTTTTTGAAGTTCTTTAGTGTCTGTAAAGACTTTAGGTTGTGTGGTTGTCTTACCAGGAGTGCTGGATTTATTTTTTGCTGAAGAATTCATATTCATTTGACTGATCCAGCAAAACTGTTAATCTGTCAAGAAGACATTTTTTTTCTTACTTTGCCCATCCACTGTTTCCTCGGCTATGCTTGAAATACAATAACAATTGTCTCCGAAGATTTATTTTGATCAATTATTGGAAACAATAATATTATCAATTCGCGTAAGTTTTTCTATTAAGGACTGTCAACTAATAAGGCAAGTATAACATTTTAATCCGCTGAACTGTGTACTTAATTTTGCTACTAACTAACTCTATGGCTTAAGGAACTAGCAAGTACTGTACATCGCCGCAGTGACAAATGTTTGCCATTGGATTATATTCTGGGCAAGATCAATCCAGTTTTCATCAAGTACACCTACTTCTTGATTTGATTTATGCTGTAAATCATCTATACGACTAAGTCCCATTTATAAGATAAGATAAGATAAAATTAATTGTATGGGCGGTAACAGCACTATGGCTTACGCCCGTCCCGATACGGGGGAAGCCCCTTATCTTTGTCACGTCTAAAAATAGCTGTTAACTAAAATCATAAAAGCATATAAAAGCTGAAGATCTAAGCTCTTCAGACCCATTTATAAGAGATAGTATCCCTAGTTTTAAAGGAAATTCTACAACATGATAATAGTAATAACAGTAAAAGTAACAACAAATTAACAAGAACTGGTCACAGTACCCGCCAGTTGGTGCAGGATGAGTAAAATGCTTTGGCAACACTACTACTACTACAACTACAAATACTACAAAAAATAAAACTACTACTACTACAACTACTACTGTTACTACTAACACTTCTGCACTTACAAATACAACTACTTTTACAACATTAAATTATAGACAGGGTGTATCTTAATATGTTGGACAAACTTTGCTGACATAATTCCTGTCACCAAACAAATGAAAAAGTCCATGTAAACATGGGTCAGATTCTGCTTCGTTTTCAAGATACAAGGTTCCGAATTGGGGCCCAAAATTGACTTCTCTTAATATTAAAAATACAGAGTATATTTTTCCATAAATCAGAAAAGATGCACTAAGATAAAACCTATTTTTTTTCGGAAGGTGATTTTCAACAAATCGATGAATATTAGGAGTTTAAATAATGATCCCATGGAGTTCTCAGTGTTGCTATCCTTGTATATGGTTTATTTTTTTCAAATCACACTACGTCAATATATTAGATATATGATGATTATAAAACATAATAGGTGAAGTATAGAGCACAGTGTTGAAAACTGCGCAAGATATATGTGGTGAAATATTCCACATATTCATTTCAACGTTTAATCCCATATTATACTAATGTGACACAGTATTATTTGCATTTTAACAGTGTTTATTTCACACTAAACCAAAAGAGCGTAATATTAATTCTTCTTACAGTGGAAAGAAGAATCACTGTTTTTAGAGCAGAATTTTCAATAGAAAAGAGTAGCTTCTAACGAAAAACTCTTGCTTTGGATAAAAAATGTGCTCTTTCTAAATGGAATTCCGATGGAATTGGATGTAATATATGCTTCAGACTTGAAAGAGTAATTTCTCATCTTTTTAGAGTGGTTTATTTCTCATCATTTTAGAGTGATTCACAATACATCATGGGTACTAGTCGAGTTTATTCTCCGTCATTTGTTACTGCGAAGGTTCTTGAAAGACAAAGCTATATTGTGAAATTTATCGCGTGAGGTTCAGTTAAAAATGATAACAGAAAACCTGAAAACAGCAACAGAAATATACAAGAAGACGTCAACAGCAACGAGTAAGATATGTACAAAAAAATCTTTGTTTTCAGATACCTGACGAGACGAAATAAATTATTTCGAAGACGTATTATCATAGGCCGGACCTAATGAAATGATAACGTATTGAAATGCCTGTAGCATGGGACATAATAAAGATAAATCAAATATTATAAGAAATATCATTCACAATGGTTGTGCTGCAACCAATAGAGATCATTGAACATGAATATAGTGTATTTCTCGAATAGTTACGTTACAGGTTCAGTGAATGTTGAAAAAACAGTCGACCATCATAGCTGTGTGGTTTAAGACATCAGAGCAACGTCTCCAAGGTTCTGGGTTCGAATCTCCTTTGGGCCATAAAAGTTTGTAAAGTATAGAAACTTGGAAAGCTAAAAGATGGGCCAAAGTTATTAATTACTAAAAAAAATAGCTCAAAATACCAAATTTACCGAAAGTGTAAATATAGTGCCTTGACTCTCAGTCAAAAGTCACTTTCCATTTACGCCTTTGGTTTAATCGCTACCGCGAGTTCGAGGCTCAGTGGATACAGCGCAAAAACACAATAAAAAGAATGGTTCTGTTGTCATAGAACGAAAGCAGAAAGTTAAATCGACTTGACTTGCTCCACATCTACCGTCAACTTGCCTTCATTTGTGTTTTGATGAAGATGCCAGCTTGCCATATAGTCTGAGTGCATACAATACAAATTTACTGTAAATGAGGTTTCTAGCCTTACCATATTATAAACGACCGGATAATCAAGGTCACTAAACCCAAATCTGAAGTTAGTTTCTCTGTACTTGTTTTCCTTCTGGCGTTATATTATATTATCAACAGACGGCTAACATTTTTTTTCTAAAGAGAGAGAGAGAAAAAAAAGACGTGTAAAGGGCAATAAAAGACATATTTCTGCATGGAGAATCTTGAAGTTCGAACTTAAAATAAATAAAAAAATAAGTGCGTAGAAATGCGGTTGAAAGTTTCAGTTACATGCTTTTAGTGAATTAAACTATTACAACTTTCATTTGCTTAATTATTTTTAAGAGAGAAAACCTTGACCTATAGCGTACGTAATTTTTCAAATTTCACTTCCACACAGAAGCGAAACAACAAATCACAAGAAAAGAGAAACAATCAAACAGAGAAAACTGCTATTGATTAAATAATTGGTTGTTTCTTTTTTTTTGTAATTTCCTTTAGCAAAAGAAATATTGAAAGCGAAAAATTCCATCGAAATAACTTCCTTCCACAAAGAATTGTTTGTCTGAGGTATAAAAGCGATCTGTTCAAAGCGAGAGATATCAGTTGTTTTGTGAAGTTAGCAACAGTTTACAACTATCAACACAATCATGTCAAAGGTGAGTAGATATTGAATCCAACTTTATGAAATTTCATTAGTTACTAATTTTATGTTAGGATATTGTGTTTGATTTTGCTTGAGCTTAGACGGAAGTGCTAAATCCATATATTTAAATTATGGCTCATATGGCTCATATTTCTCAACATATTGAAGCGGAATAAAACATTTAATACAAAAATATATGATTTCAGTAAGATACCACTTTGCTTCGATACAACTTGTCGTTTCACTTGCTAATAACATTACTTCTTTAACGACTTGTAATTGGGGTATTCCGTAAAATATATTCGAAATCCATAGGAAGTAAATTTGTCAAAAGAACGCTCTCTACGGTAAACAAAAACAAATCGTAAAACTCGAATTCAGTAATATGCTCTTGAGTGCCTATTAATGTTTATTCAGTTGTACATTTGGTACCAAAGAGTAGAATTAAAACCAACTTAAAAGAAAATTGTGGCTATTTCAGATGAATGGCCACCAATTCAAATGAAGGAACGAGAACAAATACGTTTATCGTGTAAAGTTGGTGTGGATCCCCATGAGAACATAATTTTGCACGAACAGTTTAACTTGCATGAATTCTTCAAATGAACAAAGTTACCTAAATAGAAAAGGACCAACAAGCTCTAACCATTGGATTAAAAGCTAAATCGACAAATCGTTAAGAAACGTTACAAGCATCAAGATGCATTGATTACCTTATTAAATTCTTAATAAAGGTTATGAAAACTTTCATAAAACTAATTACTTAACGATTCATTAAAATGTTAACGAAGGTTGGTGAAACTTTCCATAAAGCTCTTAGAAATTACCTAACAATTCATTAAATTCTTAACGAATGTTGGTGTAACCGTTCATAAACCTCTTAAAATTACCTAACGATTCATTATATTCTATACAGAGGTTGATAAAACCCTATATATAGCTCTTAAAATTACCTAACAATTTATTATATTCTTAACAAAGGTTGGTAAAACTCTCCATAAAGTTCTCAAAATCACACCAAATATTTAATAAGGACAAGCAGAATCTTACTCGTAATGTATTGAGGAAGTTTAATCTATTGTTTAGATTTTACATTATTTCCTATAACCATACCTGTTGTGAGATTTCGAAGGTGCTTGACAGAAATTTTACACGAAACAAATATAGAGATATATTAAATCTCGTTATTTGTATTTGATTCTCTCTATATGACTTCAAACACTGGACTTAATAAGCACGGAATTATTTCAAATTTTCGAACGAATGGAATACAAGAAAATCATCAATAATAACAGGTAATTTGAACCAATGTTATAAGAAAATGAGGTTCATCAAGAGAAATCAATCCTGAGTATTAAATATTTTAACAATACTAATTTTTATCAGGATTCAAGATTATTGAAAATTCGAATATTAAAATTCCGTGGAACACGAAAATTAGAGTCAACGAGAATATTGTGGGAGCTAGAATTATTTATTATTATTATTAAATTGAACTTTAGTTACAATTAAAGTAAGCGCAATTACACTGTTTTCTCATTTAACTATAAATTCTAATAAATTAGCATTTAGCTATTTCGTACAGTAAATGATATATACTGATTATTAAGCCTCGGAAGATGTCTACCTGAAAAAGTCTCAGAAAGAAAGGATTTTAAAAAAGTTCGACTAGGTGTTTTGTAACGGCAAGTATTCTCAGCTTCTTTCTTCAGCAAATTATTATTCATTTTTGTCATACCTTTTAGTAGTCCAAATCTTTTATTTTTTTATCACATTTTCCTCATACCTTTAACTTTGTCCTATAAATCCTATATAAAATAACATCTAAGAATGTATCCTTCTCAAGTTCTTTTTCGTTTCCTTTCTACAATTCTCCTTGTTTATACTAAGTCTTTAGTTAACACCTATCATACGTAATGCATCTAATTTGTCACTTTCTTGATCCCTTTAATTTTCACTTTTCTTCACAAACAAGTTTCTACACCTGCCACTGAATGTTCCTCCTTCTTTGTCAGATTGTTCCTAAAGTCACGAGTATGTCCTACGACAGAGACGGTTAAGAAAACCAAGTATTTTGGAACTTCTTAAAAATCACGTTTCCTTTCTTATAGTGAAAATCGTTCAATTGAAAGAGTGTGGTTATTTCTTTTCAGTTCTTTGTCCTCTTTGCCTTGATGGCTCTCGTTGTATTGGCTGCAGCCGCTGAAAAGAAGAAGGAAGCCACAAAGGAGAAGAAAGTAGCTGCAGAGGAAAAGAAGGAAGACTCCTTGGAGACAGCTAACAGCATTGGACTTGGCTACGCTGGAGTAGGAGGTCTCGGCTACGGAGGTCTTGGCTATGGTGGTCTTGGACTTGGATATGGCAGATACATTGGTAATATATGTTCTCTTATTTATTTTAATTGATAATAGTGTGAAGTATTAGAAATGAAATATATTTTATTTTCGTGTTGCAACAAAAGAGGACATTTTTGCTATCTAATTGGCAGTGTTGGAGGTGAAAAAATATTTTAGGCGGAATATAAACTCATACATTTGTAAAAAAGAATTTTTACTTTCTTTTATAATAGCGAAAAGAATAACAAATGTACCTTTTAACACGAAGAATGTGATTTATAAGCAGTTAAAGGAATGGTGAAAACACGCGTAACCAATAGCAAATTAAATATAAATTAGGAACATGTGTTATATTGTTAATACAAATTGTCACTGCCAGAATACAAGATCAAAACGCTACTAATAGTTCAACGTATTGTTAAAATAATACCAAGATTATTCCCCTTAGTGAATTTATGCCGGAACTCTTGAGACTAGATTTCATTTATGCCGGAACACTGTTCTGGCGCGTTCAAGCCCAAGTTCAACACTACTAATAGGACATGATCAACACTTGGAAAGTTCCTTTTGTAAAGAAATTGATTGAAAATTTTGATCACATTTATTTTCATTATAAAACGAAAATAATATGTTTCATAGCTCCATTTCATTAAAATGAACAGACTTTTAACGTAAACGTATCTTTTTGCTCTAATAGTAATTAGTTATCATTCTCTCATGATACTGGATTTTCTTAAAGTAAAGTTGTATGAGGAAACTCTAAGTCCAAGAGTGTAAGCGCATTTTCGAATAAAACAAAAGTAATGGAAGTAATATTGCATTACCCAAAATATACGATACAGAATTGTGATATTTTGTACATTGACACAATAAAATCCAAATTTATTCGTGGAAAATATGGTAATATTGTGTCACATATATTTCGTGTAAAGATGAACTCCAACTTTCTTTTTCTTTTCTTTATTTTTCTCGAAAATGCACTTTGTCCCTCGGCTCCTGGAGTCGATATATCCCCCCATTCTTAACGATACTTTTTCTCTCATTTAGACTTACAATGAGAATTTTCTTTCTTTGAACATGTAAATAGAATAACACACTTCTTATACATTTTTTGTACAAACGTTATTTTAAAATTACATTACTTTTGCATGCAGAGCAAGTGTAATTAATTTGGACACGTAACATAGAGATTTGTGAAGTGACTCCGTGTTTACGGCGCTTTTATATATTTCTTGTATACTTTCTGTTCGCAGAATAATCTGATTAGTTCAGGCCCACTTATATCCCCATCAAATTGCTTGAATATCTACCGAGAATAATACATAGATTCAGTGTATTCATTATGGTTGAGTTATTTGAGAAAGTACGGTATCAACGAAATGCTCTTAGTTCTTTCTCCACACCCTCCAGTATTGTAATTTCCCCTTAAGGCTACCAGAACCGCCTTTTATTACAATCCGACTTGAAGAAAATTAGTTTGTTCACATGTTTGTACATTAAAGTTAACTAAATTTTACGAAATTTAATTCATTCTAATTGCCTGTGAATCGAAATGTTGACTTGAGTAGACGCTCTTTTATTCTACATTCTATAAACCGGCACGCTCTATTATCCGGCATCGGTCGAGCCACTCGCATTTGGCTTTTTCCGGTTGTGCTCGGGCGCTCACTGAACTTAATCGCAACATCGTGCCGGGCTGTAACCGTCATTTCCTTTGTCATCTGCTGTTCGTCCGTGTCTCACGCAGTTATACAGTGATATTTACGACCCTTGTAACAGTGTTTCCGTTCGCTTAGTGTTTGTCGTGATTGTCAGTGTTCACTTATGTTTAGCGTTTCCTGCTTTCTAGCCATTAAAACTATAGACGTTCGGCTTTTCGGCAAAACCGGTTCTTCGGGATGGCCGCGATTCCGACCGTACTGCGTATTTAGAGGAAAACAACCTAATCCTCAACTTCCTTGTAAAGATCAGACTAGTTGAACGCCATTGATCATTACTTCCAAATATCCAAATCAAATTAGATAGTCTTAAATAAGTAGTCTTGTTTACGCCAAAATTTATTTTTTCAGTTACAATTATTCTTTTGAGTCTCTTTTATCCCAAGATAAATTCCATTTAGCTTCTGAAACCTTTATGTACAATAGCTACAGAAATAAAGGGAAATAATATTTGTTTAATTTCTTGAAATCAAGAGCAACGTTCTTCAAGTTTTTGGAACCGCTAACTAATAAATTAATAATTTACATACATGCTGATCACCTAACGGGCATACAAGATAATTAAACATAACAGAATCGTGATATATTTGGAAGATATTTCCGTAATTTGTCTTACATTGTAATGCAAATAATAATAATAAAAAAAGAAATATCAATAAAGGTAAATGAAATTTTTACACTATGACCAAGAGAAAAAGTAAAACATTTTCGTATGTGCTAGTTTTACGATATTCAGTTTGACACTTCTTTCGTGGCAAAAATGTATTTAGATTATTGTTATTTCCTGTGGTTTCTCGTGCACTAGTTGAGGAAAAACTAGGTGAACAAAACTTTTAAAAGCTCATGTTTGGAGATTTAACCAGGAAAAAAGAATTTTGTGATATTTTTGATATGTTTTATTACAGATAAGTATTAAATAATAGGAAAATAATTACATTATTTGATAGTTTATGCAATAGCAATAGAAATTTTAGTCAATTAATTAACTTCCTTTACGTTTCTTACTTTGTATCAAATGTTTCTCCTGTATTTTGGCTTCAGTTTATAGAAACTTAACTTGAGTTTGCAGCTAGTTAGCCTGACCTGTTTTGACTGCTTTTACTATGCCAATGGTCATGATAGTGGTAGTTGTAATAGGAAATATGATATTGGGTAAAAAAAATGGTTTAAGGAACTAGTGCAAAAGTACATTTTTGAAAGTTGAAATGTTTTGTATTTCATTATTTTTAATTATTTCAGGTTACCCAGCCTACGCAGGTTATGGTCTTGGATACAGAGGCTACGGTCTTGGTTACGGAGGTTACGGACTTGGCGGTCTTGGCTACTATGGTTAGATAAAGAAATTCCACTTTTTTTTGTCAACTGATAATCTTACATGAAATTGTCGATTCTGCTAATTTCAATAAAATAGTTCTATCTCACTTAATACTTTAAAAAAAATGAAATTGTAAATACTTTCCAATAAATGATAATTAATGATTATATTTCTGCAATTATTTCCTATAACCTTTATAATAATTTTTCTATTGTTAAACACTTCTTTTATCATTAGTTATTTAGAAGAAACAGGTGATTCTTCACAAGATTATTCGTACCCGTTTATCTTGATCTCGAAATTATAGACTTATTGTATCTTCAAAATCTTGATGTTGGCGTAATGCTACAGCAACATTTGCTTTATGCTCCTTTTCAAGGACTTTCAAATATTTATTCTTTCCAAAGATTCAGTGTTTAGCTCTGTATAACATAATACTTTGAACATTTCATTGTTTATACATCACTGCTGAGTATGGTGATTTTATAGATTCTTTATGGACAGTTTGAATTTTATTGCTGGGTAAAAGACAGCCTTTTTTTTTCTACGTAAACAAAAAACTTTTTTTTTAACTTTTAATTTATGATTCAAAAGTAAATATATGCTATTTTCACTTACTTTTTATTTAAGTATACGAGTCGTACTTCGATTAATCGAGAATGTAAAATGAAAAGAAAAATGTGTGATGAATATATTAACAATATGGTAATACGATACAAAGAAACGCGACGAAGAGAAAATGATATTAAAAATTAACTCTGTATTCAATGTTGCCATATTACTCTCTCGTTGTGTAACTTTATTCACTTTTAAAAATAATCGTAATATATATGTTAGTGAAACTGAGTGGACATTTTTTCATAGCTGCTGTGCAATGTTTATTCTACCTTAATTGAAGAGTGCAAATGTTAAACATTCTAGGTGATAAATTTAACATTTTACAGGCGAAGCACAAAACTTAATATATTTGGCTTGATATAACGTATGCCATTCAACATAATGTGATTATTTTCATCTCTTCCCGATTGTTTTTTGACACTTGGAACAGGGATGTTTGTGGACAAAAGTAAAAAATAAAGGATACAAGAGTGGCACTTAGAACGTTTGATATTTCCACTCTTCAATTTATGGTATTTTCTGCTGTCAGATGTTGTATGGCATCTAGTTTCTACTAAAACATTTATATGATCTTGACATGTACTTTAGTGACAATACAAATAGTTCTATATAGTTAAAACAGTATCAGAATTGCTTTGTCCACTCGCCCAGCCATTTCTACTAGACCGATTTGAACTATTGGCATTCGTCTCCTCCTCACTTTCTTCTCCTTATTTCTCTCCGTCTTTTCTCACTTACGTGGGGGCGACGTTTCTGATGAGTCTTCTCCACAAAGTCCTGTCCTGAACTTTACCTGACAGACCTTACTTCCCAAGATCCTTCTTAACCCCATCCATCCATTTCCTTTTTGGCCTTCCTCTACATCTCTTGTCCTCCACTTCCATTGCCATTACTCTTCTGACTACATAGTCACTTGTTCTCCTCTTTACATGTCCATTCCACTGCCGTTTTCTTTCTTGTATCTTCTTAGATATCTTTACAGCATTAGTTGTTCCTGTTACTCTCACATTTCTCACTCTGTCTCTTCTTGTTATTCCACACATACAGCGTATAATTCTCATTTCGGTAACATATAATACATTTTCTTGTGCTTTCTTTATCGTCCATGTTTCTGATCCGTACATCATTCCTCCTCCTCACCAACTTTTTTCTTCCTATGTATTTCTTATAGTTCTTTCGACAGAACTTTTGTCTTATGGACCTACTGGACCTATTTTTATGATGTTTTAAAAAATGTTCGCATTTATTCTTAGATAAGTCAGTAAGAATATTGACCACAGAGTTATTTCGGGTCACCGAGTTCTCAGTGTTGCCAAACAATTTTAAATAGTGCGGATGGAGGCCGCGGGGTTCAACTTGTATTTTTTTTTACTATTGTTTACTCAAATCAAAAAATAATGGGATAAACAGTATAAACATTCTTGATCATTCTTTTTATCTATTTATTTGGCAATGTTTATTGTTACTAAGCGCTGTAGGTGGTAGCACTATAGCAGTAAACATTCTTAGGGTTGCCAACCGGCCGGTATTGTACAGGCCTGGCCGTAAATTTCAGAAATTTGTGCTATTAAACCGGTGACCAGCACCAAGGTCTCATCGGAACTATAGTGACCGGAATTTTTTAGAAAATTTTTTGTTAGATCATCCTCGCTAATAATATAATACAAATATTTGACATATTCCTAGTGGTATTCATTGAAATTTACTTTTTTTTTTTTGCAAATTTTTGGAACACCTGGCGACAGAACTATGAAACAAATAGTAAAATAGAATATTTACAATAATTACGAGTGTGTACTTATAAAAACATCTGCCAATAGTTCAATTATTAACTGTCTGCTAAAGTGAAACCATCAGCTTTACCTGTAGCTTGAGGTGGAGTTACATTGCCAAACAACGCACTGCCATACAACAAATATATTTCCATTTGGACGTATTTTTTTGGGGGGATTGTAATAAAACTTGGCAGATATATTACGTATGCAATAGTAATGTTTTTCAAATACTTAGTTTTAACATTAGCTTAGTACTCGGGCCATTACGGTCTCACAAATTCGCAAAAAGACATTTTCTAAATGAAATTTCGAGGATTTTCCACTCCGGTATCTCCCAAACAATTGCTCTCCTTCGGAAGCCCGTTCCATGAGTAACAAAATCAAATATTAATCGTAAGTTTGTAATAGTTACGCTAGGAACTGGAGGTAAATTTATGGGTCTAAAATTTTAATAAAGTTGGGTCCGAGTGGTATGGGTTAGGGCACTTGCTAGCTGCACCATAGCGTGTCTCCTGGTGATTTTTTTCCTACATTTGTTAAAGAGTAGGCCCTATGACTAATGTGTAAAGTTTTATGCTGGTATCAAGAAAGGCACAATATCTGCTGATTATTACAGTAACAACCCTCACTTACTACACTATGAATATATTCAAATTTATAGTAAGTACACTCTAGAATGTTGTATTTAGTTAAAGTTTTTATATATTATAGCATCGGCCGGTACATTTTTGTGTTGACAACCCTAAACATTCTTTGGAAGTTATTTCGGAGCATATACATTCAGTTTAGCCGAATACTGTACTACGTAGATGCTGTGTGCCAGATCCTTACATATTTCGGAACATAGAACAAATGACACCAGTGTGACATGGAGCCTAAAACGAAGTGAAGACATTGTTCAGTTGTTGGGTGTTACCTTGTGAGTAAAGTTGAACAGAATTTAGTCTGATCGTGAAAATATGAATCGTGGGTTATGAACTAGACATCAAAGTGAGTGGCTCACCAATGAGATATTCTGTTTCCTCACCTCTGCGAATACTCAACCTTCCTCAGTCTACGGTTTCGCGGCCGTACTCAGAATACTGTGGTGATACATACTGTGAGTTCACGTGGTATGGTTTGGTCCTCTAATGTTTTTTAAATACATCATTCTCCCTACGATGACCAGTGCTCTACACTTCAAGACAACAGGGAAAGAACGTACTTTTGTCCATTTTTCACCAACTTGAGGTAATAGTATCATGTGTTTGTCCTTTTGAAAGGGCTTTTTAAGAAACTGTTATGCTTGAGAAGAATATTGATAATCGTTTGTTATAAGCCTATCTTTCGTTGACGTACATGTATACTTAATGCTGATTATTATTTTTGAAATATTCTACTTTAAAATCAGGAAAATGAACAAAGTACGTTCTTTTTCAGGGGTCTTGACTTGTTGGGGACATTTCCACATCTTCGTTGATTTCATGTACCACCCACATAGTGGCGACGTACAGGAGGGGTTCGCATATGGTGGATTTACGCCTCTGGCCCCACCTGCCTAAGAGTTCCTGCTGGTCGCTCACATAAGTGAATAACCACTTCTTAAGATTACTCAATGAAGCATATCGATGGTGGTCGGTGCCGTAACAACTATGCCGTCCCAGGACTCTAACTTATTCGCTTGACTGTAATGGCTGATAAGCATGTTCGTTTGACATTCATAGTAACCGTTTTCATGTATAGGTTTCGGCGAGTGAGCGAAAAGATACGTATATGTCTTGGCAAGCGAGTCCCCATGGGGTCTAAAGTATTTCCTCGGTGCTAGGAATAACGGAAAATAAGAAGCTCTAGCGAACACTAGGAGTGTGTACTCTAGGGCTGTCAAAACTATCCGGATAATTATTCATCCGGATATTGTTCGGATAATTATCCGGATAATTTCATTATTCGAATCCGAATAATCGGATATCCTAACAACGGAGAAACGGATATCCGATTAATCGATTATCCGAAAAACGAACAAACGGATATCTGTTTATTCGATTATCCAAAAAACGAATAAACGGATATCCAAATAGTTGTTGTCCGATGAACAATGAAACTTATAGAGCAAAGAAGTTTGAGTAATGTGGACCTCTATTTTTAGTTTAGTGCAAAATTATCTTCCTACAACAAGTTGTTAAACATTTTAAAATCAGAATATTACTTGTACTTTTAGACTTCAGCAGCTAATGCTGTGAAGCTTTAGCGCCCGCTCTGTCCGTCTGTCGACAACTTTCAACTCAGAAACTACTAGGGTTGGAAAGGTAATTGAGGTGTCGTTGAAAAGGTCTCGGTGATACTAGCTCAAACCCGTATCATTTATCCAGATTACAGGAGGAGTGCCAGAGATAGGGGCGTTGCCAGATATGGGGTCACTTTATGGCTAGTAAGATGTTTGAGATGGCGTTGAAAAGGTCTCGGCAACACGAGTTAAAACCCGTATCACTCATTCAGATCGCAGGGGCGGTTTCAGAGATCGGGTAGGTCCCTGAGATAGCGGGCTCAATTTATATCTTTGGAACAATTCGAGCTAGGAAGGTGTTTGAGGCGCCGTTGGAAAGGTCTAGGCAAGACGTGTTCAAACTTCAAACCCGTATCGTTCATCCAGATTGCAGGGTCGGTTGCCAAGTTTCGGAGTGATTTTAAACTTTAAAATTACTAGGGCTAGAAAAGTGGTTGAGGTGACGTTGGCAAGGTTCCGACAACGCGAATTCGAACCCGAATCATTTCTCCAGATTGCAGGGGCGGTTCCCAAGATTCTGGGGGATTTCAACTTTGGAACGACTGGGCTAGGCAGGTAGTTGATATGTCGTTGAAAAAGTCTTAGCAAGAGTTTAGACCCATATGATTCATCTAGTTTGCACGGGAGGATTCCGAGTTTAACTGGCGGGAATTCGCAACTTTGAAAGTACTAGAGCTAAGAAAGTGGTTGAGGTATCGTTGGAAAGGTCTCGGCAACACGAATTCAAACCCGAATCATTTCTCCAGCAAGGGCGGTTCCCAAGATTGGGGGGGGGATTTTCAACTTTGGAACGACTGGGATATGAAAGTAGTTGGTGTGTCTTTGAAAAGGTACCGCCACAATTTTTCGAACGCAACATTGATCATATAAAGGGTATGCTCGCTGCTGAAGCCTGGCGGTGGCTTATATGCACAGTCCCCGACTCGACTTCGCCTCGCTTGTTATAAATTTGCTAATTTTACTTAAAAACACCGTAGAACTTTCACCGTGAACTCTAGAATTTTGACATTAACACTCAAGAATTTTAGTGATTTGTACTCAAGAATGAAGCTAATGTCTACTCAAGATCCAGGGTCTCTACTTATTTTTTATTTTCTATTAGTATACTAATTAAGCATTTGACTGAAAATGGGCCAATTCTTAAATGCCATTATAGTATATGAGGATGTAAAATTTCCAACTTTCTATGTTTTCCCGAAAAGTTCAAGGTCTGCAAACAAATAAACTCTTTTATCGTTTCTCTTCTTCGTTAATCAGTCAAACCAAGCTAAACTTCAACTTAGGCTCTGGTCGACTTGATTCCCACGTCCTTTTCGTATCTTATCACGGCCTGAGCCAAAGTTGCCTAAAAGTCAATGATAAAATTGTTGCAAATAACATAAAAATAAAGATGTGAAATGAAGAAATGCATTAGCGAGAGACGAACAATGCTGGAGACAATCAAGAAGAGAAAGATAAATTGATTAGGACATTGACTAGAATCAAGTCCTTTTTTAAGCCCTGGAGGTGGTGAGAAAGGAACATTTGTCCCGGAAAGCAGCTGGTTGGGACTGCAAGGATCTCGATTTCGCTATTGAAAGGGGTGGATCACTGTTACACAGAACCTTTCAGTTCCACAGAGGAAATAGATTCCTTGTTAAGTATGAGAGCTAGTGTATATTTGCTACAATCTAATACATCATTTTTCTTTCCATGTAAGACGAAAACTGGCATTGAATAAAATGTATTCGTCTTTCTTTTTCAAAAGTGGAGCAACATGTATCACGCGCGATGCTTTCTATAATGTATTCTTTCATTGAATGCATTATCACTTTCGATTACAATTTGAACACTTTCTGTACTATTTCTGACCGAAGTTCGAGTGTATTTTGTTTGGTCGCCTAAAACACAAGTAAAAAACTTGACGAGAGCGAGGATAAAACACACATGCTATGCTTGTGTGGTCGTAGGGCTGGTAGCATATTGCTTTCACCAACCAAGCTACGAAGAACATTTTTCACTTTCATCCCTGTGTACACTCAGATTCATAGAAATTAGGTGATGGAAAAAATTGAATGTCCGAAAGTTGCACAATCTCGCAACACACGCGGCAAACACAGAATATGGAATGTTGAATATAGGCACGGTACTATTAACATTGTGTATTTTATACAACTATTTCAAAAATTGCCCAGAGAAACGAAGTGCACACGGGCGTATGCAGTATGCACGCAACATTTGTCGTTGTGTCGTCGATGACTAATGCTGTCGGGACTCGCGACTTGAAATACCTTTTTATGCATGCGACATTTGTCGCTCGTCCAAAAATTTACTTTTCGCAATATCATTTGATATCTTCTCAAAATGTCTCCAAACATTGCTTTGAGGCATAGTTACTCTCTTTCCAGTCTTCACGCTAATCAAAACAAAGCACTAACCAGTTGCTCCACAAACAGAAATATGGGTATATTTCTTCTATATATATCAGCAGTGACACATTCCTTTGTACTTGGGTTCGTCGCGCTTTAGTTGCTATTTTCTTAGAAACTCGACATTTCTAAATATTTTAGAACACCTTATTTTCGGCATGCACACAATCAGATTAAAAAATGCACGTGTTTTCCCAGAAAGTATTTAGAGCCAAATGAACATCTGCAAGCACTTTGTCGGAATTCACTTACAGTTAGGTTGAAGAAAATAGTTTTGAGATTAACAAAAGCTATTTGTTTCCACTTCTCAACGGATGTTCAAGACAATCCGAACTATTTTCTTTTGGCAAGACAATCAATAGCGTGTCCTGGTTCTAGGGATAGAGCATTGAAGTCTAGTCTAACAGTTATTTTTATATTTACAATACTTTGCTCTCCGAATGTCCAAACTAAAGGAAAAACATTCAGAGAGTTTTCCTGTCTCATTAGTCATATGGTGGGATGTTTCGATGCAGGATGTTTTAGTGAAAGCAAGTTTCGGTGCAATAAATTACTGGTGAATGTTGTTTATTGATAAATTAGTAAAATAGGAAAATTAAAATATATAAAATTAATTAGTTGCTACATTATTATAACGTTATTAAAGTTACAATCTGTTCGGTAGTAAATATTTCATTTTGAACGAGTAGATCTACAACAGATTAAGAAAATTGATTAAGCCTCACGAAGGAAACAGGTATTTGTTATAGAAATGTCTTCACATAAATTAATTCTTGATAACATGCTTATTTTTTATCTAATTAAATATGCTCAGAGAGAGAAAGGTGGGGTAAGCACAATATTGCAGTATCATTCAGTCTATTGTGGAGAGATCAAGGAGTCTAAGCGCCCAATGCCACTCTGTGGCCAATTACCATACTATTTGAGATGGCATTTTTTTCATATTATCTGTGTTTTTCGTTTTCATACGTTTTCGTATATAATATAACTTTCACAGTTATCAGGCACACAAAACATTATCTTCTGTTATCTTTCTCTTACACTTGGTTAATAGTGTTCTCACAATGAAGGTAAAAAAAGGAAGAAACAACCTTCTAAAAGATATTCCATTAAAGAGGTTGAACCGGAATCAGAATCGATAATATATTAAGGTGATTTAGAGGACATTCAAGTATCAGTTTAGTCATTTTGAACCCCTTCCGGTTGTAAGTAAAAAATAGTAGATACCCGCCCCCTTCCCTTATGCTTACGTAAAACACATGAAGTTTATTATCGTTATTTCGTAGTAAAAAAGTACCTAAATCTAGACTAACACGTTTTTTTAGCGATCTTACGTAAACATTGCTCTTATCTCCCTCCCCTATTGTCAGAAGAAATAAGCAACGCTTGACCCCCTCCCGACTTGAATGCTTACGTAGTACTTCAACGGCACCTTAAGACAATTAATTTCTAAGTGGAGAATCTTTAATTACTTACAGTATTTTACAAATTATATTTCTTTCTAAGAAGAAAAGGAGTCAATTAGTGCATATAGACTGTTTCATTTATATGAATTTTATACTTATAAATTTAGACACAGATCGAAATTACCATCGATAACAATACAAACATTCAAAATATAAAACTAATATTCAAAACAGATTGCTAATTTAATTTTGACATTTAATACATCCAATGATTACTGCATTAGTAAGGATGTTCTAAGAGTTTTACAGCCTTTCTATAATAATCAAAGTGCGTTCTAATTTTTGCACTGAAACTTCCGGATCTTTGTGGGATGGTACTTTCAAACTAGATACTAACTGACTTCCTTCTAAAATCTTCCCTCTCCCCTTCATGTCCTGAGCCAAATGGCCATAAATATAATTTCATTCAATAGCTAAATGCATAACAGTTTTCGCTTAAATGTGTATTAATCCGCTCTTCCTACAGAGTGGATTGAGGGAAGATACCCATCGGGGAAAGATGCCTATAGTAGTGGAATTCTGGAATTTCATAACAATGGTCCTATATGGAAAAATTGTATGATGTGAACGAATTAGTCAGTATCCTCCCTAAAAGAATGTAGTGAATGTCACGTGGAGACGAAACAAGTACTTCCCTAAAAAATCTTGTTTTAGCTTAAAAATAATTTTCTCTACTCAGTATACAGCTTAGAATCGGACTAAATTCCATGACAGCGTAGAAAATGCACTTGAACAGGGCAGTACGCCATTTGATGCCCACTACCTAAATACATTCTATCAAATAAGACTATTTTCATTGCTTTCTGGTTAGACACTCATTTTTTGAACTATTCTTCTTGAATAAAATAGAGTCAATAAGGACATTTTGTAAATGGTAGTCTGCGTACGTATTCAATAGAATTTGAATTTCGTTTATGGCCTCTAGGTAACTATATATGGCTCCGGCCGGAATACGGGCGGAGTGACGATGTAGGAGAGAAGTCAGCCAATGCTTAGTTTCGAAAGTACCATCCCAGCATTAACCTTGTGTGACTAAGAATACTACTGGATAAACCTCAGTCAAGATGGCCGACGCAGGTATCGAACTCAGGGCTTACGGAACACAAGCCAACGCTCTACTACAACGCGCTACGTATACTCGATACATGCTCGATAGTATGTACGCCATAAGAATATAATATATATACATATGACCGCCCCGTTGGTTTAGTGGTTAGCGTTGCTGACTACAGATTGAGGGGTCCTGGGTTCAATTCCCGGCGCTGCCAAGGCTTTTTCGAAGGGGTGTGGTTCTGGAACGGTAACCACCCAGCATGGTGATGCAACTAAGGAGTTGCTATGAATAAAAGATAGTTGCGATCACAGTGAAAGCTTAGGCTCTCCTCTCCCAACCCATCTGGTCAGCGTGCGAGCAGTAAGCCAATCTCCTCCCTCCGGGGAGAGACCTCATCCAGTAGTGGATCAAATATGGGTGTGATTTATTATATATTTCACACAAAACCTAAAGTTATTTCTGCATTAAATTGGTGTATGTTCCATTGTTACATAAGGGAGAGAAATCTGCGCTTTCAAGCAATGTCGTCAAGGTGGAGTAGTGGCAAGATATCCATACTTGTTCATGTATTTTAGTCACATTATAGAAAACGTAGTCATGAAGTATCACTACTGTTGTCGTTTATCTTAATTATAATATATGAGACATCTTCCCCCAAATAAGTGGGTATCTTACACTAATGGATTGGGCAAGATTCGTTATTTGATATGTACGTTTAAAGACCAATAAGCCTATATCCAATGTTTCTTCCAGGACATTTTATTCGGGGGGGGGGGGG